>WAAE01004573.1:18401-180086 GCA_013400495.1 Nicator chloris
CCCCGCCCGCTCCGCGCGCGCCGCCGCCGCCGCCGTGTCCCCGCGCCTCCAAGATGCCCGGGCACCGGCGGGGAGGCTCCCGCAGGCCGCCGGTACGTACTGGCACCGGGGCGGGCGGGGGCACCGGGGGGGCTGGGCCGGGGGGGCTCCTGCGTGCCGCCGATAGGTACCGGCATCGTGGCAGGATCCGGCACCGAGTTGGGGAGGGAACGCCGCGGCCCACCGGTAGCTGCCGGGACGGGAGGAAGCACCGAACCAGCCGTCGGGGCCCCGGCGCGGCCCTTCCCGTGGGTTTGCAGCAAGTGCCGTGGCGGAGGGCAGCCGCCCTTCCCGGGAGCCGTTGCCGGCTCCCCCCCGCTCCCAATCGCCTCTCTCCGTTGCCGAGTGTGTCTGCCAGCCCGCCCCGGCACCTTCTGCCGCTTGGCGGGGGGACTCCGGTGGCCTGTCCCCGCACGGCGCTTCCCGCGGCCTTCCCGGTTTGCCGGGAGCCGTCCTGCTGGGGAGCGGCGGTGCCTTACGGGCGGAGCGGGTACGAACTCGCCGGCTCCCTGCCCCTTGCCCGCGGCTTTAGGGGCATCCCGCGCCCCCCTCGTCATCCCCCCGCCGTTCCCCCTCGTTCCGGGTTTTACGGTGGAGAGTGTCGTATCCCTCCCGCTACCCAGCCCCGTGCCCGCACTCCAGCTCCCGGCTGTCGTCGCTGCCGCAGAGCCGGTGCGGGGCCGGTGCTTCCCTGATCCTCCTGGGCCCCCATCACATCCCTTCCCCCAGCGCGGCTGGCATCTGATGAACTCCAGGGCCAGGAAAGTTAATGGGTAGTGGGCTCCGTGTCCGGCACTTTGGAAGCGGCAGAGGAGACACGGCCACGTGTGGGGGGTCTGCCAGCGCTGCCCCCCAGGGCACCGGCGGTTGGAGACATTTCCGGGGCACTGCCCGCGCTTTGAGGTGTCACTGCTGAGCTGGCAGCGGAGTGTGTTTGCTTGCGCCGAGGATCTGTGCAGCTGCTGGGAAACGTGCCCGAGTGACACCTTGTTCTCACGCTTTATTTTCGTGTTTTGCCTCAAAAAACATCCCAACCGCAAGTTTATTGCCCCTATGTGCACATCTGGCAAGGGCTGGAGTGCGGTGAAGGGCCGTTCTGCCCAGCGGAGTGCGGAGTTTCTGGAGAGGGCGGATGGCTCTGCTTGCTCCGTCATTCCCTCATGTCCGGACACGCCGGCGTTAATGGCTCCTGCCCTTCCTGGCTGTCGCCCAGGTCTCGCCAGCCAGCCCGGAGGTTTTGGCTCAGCTTTTGTTGTCGGAAGGCGGCTTCAAGGAGACCGGCTCTGCCGGAGGAGCTGCCGCAGCCGGGTGGGAGCTGGCAGCAGTGCCTGGCGGAGTACAGGGCACTGTTGGCTCCCAGGTGGCAGGGGAGCATCATCGGGCAGTGCCTGGCAAATCTGGGAGGTGCCACCGACCTGTCGGCCTGGCGGCGGGGCGTTGAGTGTGGGCTGGAGCTGCTCCTTGACCCTTCTGATGTGGTCAGCAGTGTCCTTCCCTCCTGTGCCCCCGGCTGCAGTGGGCGGTGACCCTCGGTCTGTGCTGGGGGGGCTGTGCAGAGGTGCCTCTGCTCACGCAGGTGCTATGGGCTCTGTGTGAGGTTGTCGCTGCTACATTTCACCATCGAGGAGCAGACTCGAGGCTCCATGCTTGGCTTCTGCCCCTGACCAATGGGTACTAAAACTGGCCACAGCACAGAGGGAGCCTGGCCCAGGCAGCCGTGCTGGAATGCTCTTGCACCGAGGGGATGTTCCCTGAGGATGCTCCTAGGAAAAGACAGTAAGTGCAATAGGAATACGAGGAGGAAGGATGAATTGATGCCAACGACAGCAGCGGCTGTCTCGATTCAGGCAGGTGGCTACAGAGCCCTGGGTGTGCCGGCTCCTTCGATCCAAGCTGGATCTGTGCCCCGTGCAGCCTTCCATGGCGGCTAGGAGGCCGTGCCTGTGCACAGCCCACGTCCTGCCTGGTTTGGAAATGCTGCTTTGCAAAAGAAATGGAGCTGCAGTGGGTGATAAATCCCTGCCTTGCACAGCGTGCACCGGGTGAGCTTTGCTGGCCTGCGAGGTACAGGCATGGCTCAGGGGTGTGTGTCGGTGTGTGTGCATGTTTGTGGACAGGGTGGGATCGGCCCTTGGGGCATGTGAGATTGATAAATTACTTACTTTTAGAGCCAGGTTTATGTTGTCTGCTGCTCCATCCCCTCTAGGGATGGCTAGGTGTTTTTAAACCCATGCTGTGACTCCTCTGGGCTCTGTGTGGTTTCTGAGCTGTTGACTGGGGCTTCTGTAGTGGGGAGGGGGGTTTTGTGCCTTTTAGCCCTTGAGTCAGCCCCTGCCTTTAGGGGGTTAGTGCATCCTGAAGGCTGGTCACTGGAGAGACCTAGGCTGTCCTATCAGAGATGCTGGATCCACAACTGTCACTGCAGGCTGCACAGCTAGTTCATTAAATGAAGCAGATGAGCAGTGTGATTATTTTGTTCCTCTGGAAGGAGTTGCTGCTGCCGATTACAAACACCTTCTGTAACAAACCCACCTTAGCCTGCTCGGAACCCCCCCGAGGCTGATGCTTCCCTCATTGAGCTGAGACGGTCTGTTGCTGCTCCCCTGAGCGCCCTCCTGGAGAGGGACAAAGCCTTGTGGAGGCTGGAGCCTGTGTTGCTGCTTTCCCTTGTTTTTAGTGTTCTTTGCCAGGAAAGTGAGTGTATGTTGCAGCCTAACGAGTGCCTGGCTGTACCGTCATCTTGTGTGATCGGGCAGCCCTGGCAGCCCCTCTGATTAGCGAGCACACTCGTGGGGGTGCTGATGACCAGCCTCAGGCTGCTACTTCCAACGCTGTCGCTTGCTACTGTGGAGCCTGGGTCCCAAAAATGCCAGGGCAAGGAGGTCACCAGTGGGAGAATGGTGTGTCTGTGTGGCTCTGAAAGGCGCCTTGTGCTGTTCAAGGGCGGGGGCTCCAGCGGCGTGCGGGGAGTGTCTCATCCCTCGGATCCTGGGCGCCTGCATGTGTTCCTACACAGTGCTGGAAACATTGGGTTGGACCTTCGTGCCAGCAGCCCTGGACCTGCCTCCCATCCATGGGTGCAGGGAGGGGCACAGTGCTGAGCCCGGAGCTTGTGGCTGTATCATCCTTGGGAGGACGTGGGGCAGAACTAGGCATGCTGCAGCCCTGGCTTTTGGGGTGCCAATGGTGGGGCCCTGCCTGCATTGGCAGGATGTGGTGGCTTCAGCATCTGCCCTTGCCCTGTCTTCATCCCAGCTTCTGGCCCAGGGAGCATGGCCAGTGGCAGAATTGCCCCTTTTGTGCCTCTGGATGTGCTGCACTTTCTCAGGAAACAGCCAGTTGTGCTCCCTGGCGGTCCATCACTCTGCCTCCTCTGGTGCCCTGCCCTGGGGCCAGGTGGGTCCTGTGGCCAGGGTGGGGACACCCTTGCCCTTGTTTTCTGAGGCTCCCAGCTCACTGCTGTGGGGAAGGCAGCACCCAGCCCCCAGTAATGCCCGTCAACACAGCAAGGACAGGAGTAGGTTGCTGGCCCCCAGGACTGCTTCAGTGTGGGAATGGGGCTGGGTGATAAAAATCTGGGATGCTGGTGGGAGGGTCAGGCTGGACCACTTTTTATCTTCTTTTCATGCAGTCTCAGCTCTGTGGTGCCAGTCAGCCTCCATGCAGCTCACTGGTCCCCATGTCACTGTGGGCTCAGCTTCCTCCCCCAGCAAACAAACCTGAAGTGCCCTGCATGCCTGGAGGGCAGGGATCATCTCTCTGCTGGCCGGGGTCCCTGTGTTTCAGTGTTGCTGTCATCCCTCTCACGAAATCATAGAATAGGCTGTGTTGGAAGGGACCCATCAGGATCATTAAGTTCAATTCCTGGCCCTGCACAGACACCCCAAGAATCTCATCATCTGCCTGAAAGTGTTGTCCAAGTGCTTTTTGAGCTCTGGCAGCACTGGAGCCATCATCGCTTCCCTGGGGGGCCTGTCCCAGTGTTCAGTCACCTGCTGGTTGAAAAAACATTTCCTGATGTCCAATAAATATCGTGTCCCTGTCCCCCTTTCCCTCCCCCTATATGATGTCCCTTTCTTCAGTGCGTGTTTGCTCATAGGGAAGCTGTCCCAAATGTCCCCTGGTGCTACACCAGTGGCTGCTTCCAGAGCCCAGGACTGGGGAGGGGACCCTGCACCAGGGCAGGTGCCATCAGGTCTCCATTCCCCAGGTGTGTGGGAAAGCCCAGTGTGTTCTGTGTCTGCTCCCACCTCAGCCAGGGCTGCCCTGACATGGTCCAGGAGCATTTTGGACTGTGCTGAACCTGGGGAGTCTCTTAAATCCAAGTGGAAAAGGCTTGTGGTGATTCTGATGGAAACTTTATTATTGAAGCTGTGCCGGCCGGGAGGTCCCAGTGAGGAGCTGCTGCAGGAGACCAGTGCTGCTGGCAGGTCTTCCTGACTGGGTGGTGGCAGCTGGTTTGCTTCCTTTTGGGCATTTCCCGTGGGATTTCCGCCCTTGGACAGGAAAAGGGTGCGGATTGGATCCGGTTGGAATGGAATCTCAGCCACAGCGGCCTGTGAATGAAAGGGGATGCTGCTGTCACTGTGTGGGTTAAACTGCTTCTGAGTTTTTTCACTCTCCAAAGAGTAGAGTGACTGAAGGGAAGTGGGGGAGAGGAGGGGAGAGTTGTGTGGGGTTTTTGTTTGGAGGAGTTGGAGTTTTTTATTTTTCTGGGATTTTTTTACAGATGTTGCAGTTGGATGCTGCAAGCTCTCAGGTCTCAAAACTGTATTTTATAGATCTCACTGTCTTGCAACTCTGCTAGAGGGGGAGAAGGAAAACCCACAGGCTTGTGAAAAGCCAGTGTGAGAAGTAAATGGGAACTTGCTGCATCACTGAGGCTCTGAGGGCAGATCCAAGGGACTTGTGCTGCATCCATACGGGAAAACATAGAGCATGTCCATGTGCCAGCTGCGTCAGGGGTCCCCCAGCCTCAAATGCTTTCCATGGGATTCCAAAATGAAAGAGCTCCATGCCTCTGTGGAATGTGATTATTGTCTTTTATGACTCAGATTCATGTCTAAGAGGGAAATAAATTGCTCCGTCTGTCCATTTCTTGTTTTGCAGATGCAGGAAATAGACCACGCTGGGGTAGTGGCTTAGAAATTAAATTTTGCTTTAATACACAAACCCAATTTTGAGTTGGTTGACTGAAGGGGAAAAATTACATTCAGGCAGGAAGCAGAGGCCTGGCTGGAGTGCGGTTCTGTGGGGGCACAGGGGAGGTGGGAACATGCCAGCTCTCCAAGCTGCAGCCCACAGCATCCTCTGACAGCACAGCAGCCATACTGAGGAATAAATTAGCTTTCTTTTTCAAAGAGATACAGAGCAGATTAAACGCATTTTGTGGGTGATCCTCAAAGAACCCCACAAACCTGGTTGTGTAACAGAACTGAATGCAGTGAGGCAGGGAAGGGTGGTCTCAAGGATCTCAGTGACCCAGAGCAGGGGTGGGCTGGGGTTTAGCACTGGCCTTTGAGCTCAAGGTGTGGGGCTGTGGGCAGCTGTTCACTGCCCTCTGGGCCTCCTGTGGGCGGGGGAATGTGGGGGGGTTTTGAGCTGCAGGGTGACCTGGCTCAACACTTCTCTAAGGAGCAGGCTAGGATTTTGGCTGGATGCTGTACTGCCTCTGGCCACCCGCACTGTTGTGCTGATGCTGAGACCCAAGGTGACACTGTGTTGGTGGCACTGCTGGCTGTGGTGCTGCTCAGTGCTCCAGCACTTGGATGAGGGAGACCGTGGGCCTGCCAGACTGAATATGTATCTATACATATAACACTATTAATTTTTTAAAAGTGGGATTTTTTTTTAAACTCTTTTGCTCCTGTCAGTACTTTCTCAAGCCTCTGGCCACTATTGTGGTCAGTCCTGGAGTGACCCTTGCAGAGTGCTGTGCTCCCTCCAGCACCCCAGGAATTTGTGTCCACTTGTCATTCCTCAGCAGCTGTGAACTTTGCCTGATCTGGAGCCGCAGCCATTTCCCATGGGGAATCAGGAGTGTCAGGTGCTCTTGGAGGCGCCTTGGTGTGTCAAACCCCCAGGGAGGCTCTGGAATCATCTGTGATTGTGACAAATGCAAAAATTGGAATGTTTTGGGTTCCTTGCAGATCATTAAAGAACTCATCAGTGTGTGAGAGCAGGTATTGTCTGTGTCGTCCCTCTTCTTGCCAGAAGCCTCTGCCTCCCTCTGGCAGCCCACAGGGAGGGAGCGGAAATGGCCGGAGGAAATTACCTTTATAGTTACCTGCTTCATCTCCTGAATTGCAGCTGAGCAGAGCTGAAAGGGATGGCGGGCAGATCCACAGCTCCTGCATGCTGCCAAAAGTTGCCTTGCCTGCCCCTCAGAGCAGAGAGGAGAACTTTGGAGAGATGCAGTCTGCTGGAGCCAAGCTGGCCGGGAACAGGGGTGATGGAGGCAACCAGCATGGTCCAAGTCCTCCACCCAGCTGGGTGGGGACGGTGGACTTGTGTTTGGTGTGCTCTGGGCTGCAGCCTGTGCTGGGTTCAGGGTTGGTTCCTGGTCCATTGCCACAGGCTGATCCGTGGGGTGATGGGGTGAGCTGCATCGTTCTCCTCTGGCTCTGTGTGCTCGGGGCCTGCCTTTGGCAGTTAATCCCCATCCTGGCACGAGCCATGGGAATCCATGTCCTGCAGTGGCACAATTGTGCTGGTGTCCTTGGCTCAGGAAATCCCTCCTGGGCAGGTGGGGAGTGAGCTTCGGCCTGGTCCCAGAGGATGCAGTGAGGTATTGCTGGTGGAGCATCCTTTGATGTGCTTCATAAAGTGTGAAGGACACCACTGTGGGTGTCAGTGACATTCGGAGCAGAGCATGGGACATGGGTTCAGCCAGTGGCTCTGCCATTGCCTGTCTGTTCTATGTGCTGGAGCCTCCTCCTCTGTCTAGAGACCCAGCCCCTTGACAGGGGGTATTGCAAAGGGAGGCTGAGCCAAGGGAAATTGGTGCTTTTTTGTTTATAAATGTATTTCATGTATCTTATTTCGAGATGATGGGCAAAAGTGCTCCTGTGCAGCAGTGGAGAGGCCTCCCCAAAGAGATGCTAATGGTTTTGAGTCACCTCAGGGTGCGGGAGCATTTTGTCTTCAAAGGCTTTAAATGACCTGTGTAATGCGCTGGAAAAGTGTCCAGGGAGCACCGGGTCGCTCTGTCCTTACACAGCACTAGGAGGAGGACTGGAAAATCTGGCTGGTCTACGGAGCACTCCCAAGGAACTGGGGTAGGAAAAAGGATTTTGAGTTGCTGTGGTTTGAAAACAAGCCCTAGTCGGGCCTTCTCTGGAATGAAGAGGATGTAACTGTAGAAAGAGCAGATCTCTGGCTGGCTGCAGAGGGAGGCCTGGGGGTCCCGTCCCTGTGGGACACGGGGTCCCTTCCTGCAGCCATGCGGGAGCTCTCCTTGCAGCCTGCTCGTGGCTGATCAGGAACAGGGCTGGCATCGCTGGCTGTGCTGTGCTGGAAGCATCTCCAAACCTCCTCTGCTGGGACCCTCAGTGTACGGGCCCTACAGCCCCCAGCTTGAGCCGGGCTGGCTCTGGAGGAAACGTGTCTCCTGGACTTGTCCTCATGCGCCTGGAAGCATGGAATGGTGAAGCCCCAGGCTGAACCAGTGGCAGCGGCAGCTTCCCTCCTTTTAAATCGTTAATCTCTTTTAGCCGGCCCGAGAGCCCAGTTACATCAGTCAGAGTGTCTCTTTCTCAGCATTGCAGGGGGTGTGGGGGGAGGAGGGTGTAAAAGTCCAAAATATCTGCTACCTGCTTTGTTTCTGCACTGGGCATTAGCACTAATTGTCCCCCCATTGTCTCCAGTTCCTGCAGGAAGTCTTGTTTATCCTTCCAGCTTCCCAGGAATGCAGCCCAAGGAGCTGTGCAGATATATTTAACCTTGCACAGAGCAGCACAATGGCCCGTGGATTTCCCGGCTCTGTGGTATCTGTCGGAAGCGCAGCCGATCTGTGGTTTTGGGGCGGGGAGGTTGGGGAGGCCACCGGGTCGGGACAGCGACAAGGCGCCGGGCTGACTGCAAAGGCTCCATGCAGAGCGTGAGGCCGGGATCTGTCAGGGGCTCGGAGCTGCTGCTTTCCTGCTGCCGCACTGAGCAGCAAAATGGGGCTGAACCGCTGGCATCTGCAGGGTGTGTTCCCGTGGGATAGGGGCTGGCGTGGGGCCAGGGCACATGTGCGCCTTGGAGCTCTCTGGGGACACACGGCAACCCTGAGCCAGCAGGGACATGACACAGCCTCTGCTTAAGACAGCAGCTCCCATCGCCTCTGGAGCCCTTCTTGCTCCCTTGGCCCCATTCAGTTTTCTCCCTTCTCAGCATGGGTGAGGTAGTGCAGAGGGGCAATGCCCAGAGCAGGTCGGGGGGCACCATGGTGGGCTGCCCTTCTCAGGCTCTGTGCCTTCGCTGAGGTGGGATTCTGTCATGGAGGGGAACCCCCCTTCTTTGGCTGAGGATCTGTTGTTATTCCATGCCCTGAAAACATTCCTGCAGCAGAGTTTTGACTTTTGCACGGCAGGGAGGGCCCTGGGGAGCACTGGTGTGGGGCCAGCTCCTTGCTGGGGTGAAGTGTCCCCTCACCGTGGTCACGCTCATGTGGCAGCAGCACCGGTACCTTCCCAGCTGTGGGTCTGTGTCTCCTGGCTGTTTCCCATGGTGGGTTTCACCATGAGCCCAACCTTGCCTCATCTGTGGTCCTGTCTCTGCACGTCTTTGAACTCCGCTCCTCTATGTGTGAGTCGTGCCAGTGTCCTGCAGTTGGTGTCCTCTGGAAAGCACTGGAGTGAGGATAAACCTGGTGTGCCTCGTGGGCTGCAGACCCTGAAAGACGCCTGTGCCCTAATGCAGCACTGGGGCTGTGAGCTGAGACGTGGCTGCTGCTGCTCCAGCCTCTGGAGAGACCGAGGGGTTTGCCTTGCAGTGCGCTTCTCCGCAGCAGGACAGATCTCTGTGCAGAGCTGGATGATCTCCGCAGCGTCCATCTGGGGGATAAGAGCCGTGACTTGCTCTGGAGCCCAAAGGTTATTCCAGAGCACCAGCTGGCACTGCAGCCATGCCCTCCCTCATCCTTGCTGGGCCAGGGGCTGGTGGCTGTGGTAGGGATGAGGCTAGGCTGGAGCCGTATTGCAGGCGGTGGCTGAGGAAGAGGGAAAAGATGTGGAGCCACAGGGTGTGCCTGGAGAAAGGCTCAGATCAAAAGGCTGCTGCCATGTGTGGTCTGGCAGCAGCCAGCTGGGAGCAGGGCTCTCTTCAGGAGCTGCTGATGCAGACATGAGTGCTGGGTCTGCTTGTGTGCTGTACAGCATCATCTGGAGAGGCTGGCAGAGCAGGGTGGCAGGAGAGCTCAGAGCTGCAGGAGAGGAAGGGGAGGGGGTGGTGAGACCTGGAGCAGTGGAGTCCTGTGGCAGGAGGGGAGGGGCGATTTGCAGGGGGTTGGCACGGGCATGGCAGGGCTGCCAGGGCTGTGTGAGTGCTGGACCTGCCGGTTTGGTGGCATGCGTGGTCCCCAGCTGCTTTTCTCAAGGGCCGGGCTGGAAGGGGATCACTCACATCTGCAATGGCCTTGGGAAAGTTAGTCTGCTCCCACTAAAGCCACATGCCTGCAGCTGTCTCTGGCAATGCCATGGCCCCCCCTCCCCAGCCCTCGGCATCACTGTGACCTCCCCCCAGCTTCAGCTGAGGTTTCAGCCCCTGAGCTGTGGGGGCAGCTGCTGGTAGAAAGGCGGGGACTGTGGGTTTCAGCACTGCAGGGGAATGGGATGGACGGGTGGACATATGCAGTGTGTGGGAAAGAGGGTTGCCATGGGCTGTGACCTGTCAGAGCCTGAGACTGGCTGCTGCAGCCCCAGGTTTCATGGATTAGGGAGGGAAGTGCTGGGGACCCTGGGGAGCTGCTGTCGTCCCCAGGAACTGATAGCAGCTGTGCTCCAGGGACCTGCCGTAGTGGAGGGGCTGGAGAGGTGCCCTGGGCCTTTTGTGTCCTGTCAACCCTTAGGCCACTGATGGAGATGGCAGGGGAAGGTTCCCATAGGGTGTCAGTGGGAATTGCCCGATAATGTCCTGGAGGACAGTGTGTGCCACTGCTGCCTGGGGCATCTTCAAACCCCTCCAGCTGATGAGGAATCCACGTGGCATGATTCCCTCTATATGGCTGCAGGAGCCAAGGAGCAAACTGCAGGGAATCACTTCCTGATCCACGCTTCAGCTCAAGGGCTCCAAACACTGCATCCCCTGGGAGCCCTTGGTGGATGCATGCAGTGCTGAGGTCCTGTGGGAGCAGTCCAGGAGCTGTCACCTTCCTGGGCACTGTTTGTAGAGAAGAGGAAAAATCTTCCCTTGTACCAGGATATCACTGGAGATCAAACAAAGGATCTTTGTTTGGTGCTTGCCTGTCTGACATCATGGAGGTGAATGAGGTGGAGACCTTGTCGGCTTTAGCTGGAGCATCCTTGTCCCGTGCAGGAAACACAAGACAGCCCTTCTCCACCTTGGGGCCTGACAGGAGACATTCAGGAGCAGGGGGATTTTGTGATGGAGCAAAATGGTCTCATCCCATCAGTGAACGCAGTGATGAAGGTGAAATTCCCAGAGGGAATAAGGGGCTGCAAAAGGAGGAGTTAAAGAGCACAAATGGCCAGTGTCTGGCGGCTCTTCTGGAGGGTTTAAGAATGAAGCAGCTGAACTGCCCACACACAAGGGTCTCTCACTGAAGGGAACTGCTGCATGGGAATGCAGCCTCCCGGCTCTGTCCTTATTTAAGAGATGCAGGGAGAGCAGTGGAAATTATGTAGAGCAACCTTTCTTTAGCACCAAGCAAATTGGCTGGGAAAATAATTAAAGCTGGTATGGAAATGGCTGTTTCAGTTTGATGGATTAGGGACAGCAACACTGGCTTTTGTAGGGGGAATCCAGTTTAACTGCACCAGGCCTGTTCTTTTTCCAGTATGGCAATAATGTGATTGGGGAGGGCAGCTGGGAGACAGATCAATGTGATTTTCAGAAAGCCTCAGACAAATCTGTGGAGTTATTACGGTGGGAGGAAAGGCCAAGTTCTGTTTGGTGTGTTCAGGTGTGCTGGGAGGGAGGAGCAGAGGTTATGATGTGGCCAAGGGGTGCTCTGTGCTGGTCTGGCTGAGGGATGCTCTGTGCTGGCTGCAGCTTTGAGCTTCAAATTTGGTGTTAAATATCCACAGCTGATGCAAATAAAGCACAGAAAAAAATAACGGTGGATGTGAATTGGCTGGAGGAGCCTGATGGCCTCCCCTCTCCCTGGGGTGCCTTCCTTAGGTCAGAAGCTGTTGCTGATTATGCAGCTGGGGCTGTGTTCCCTCCTAGGACCTTGTTTCTACTGGACAGGCCCATCCCAAGGGAGTGATTCAGGGAAGTTGGTTGGGAAGGCTGAGCTGGCAGAAGTGCAGGGTCATTGACAGAGCCGGGGAAGTAGAGGGGGGATCTCTCCCCCTCGAGTTGCAGAATGGGTTCCTGCTGCCGTGGGGGAGATGTGGCTGATTCACGGGCTGTTCTGTCCTCCCCTCGACACTGATCCAGTTTTGAACTAATTTTCCCGAGGACAACAAAAAGCATAGAGACAACTGCTGCCCAGATTTTGTATCCTGCTGTCACTGAGCCAATTAAGGAAAGGGTTGCCATATTTTATTGCTTTTTTCGTTAATGCACGGGTGGAGCAGCATAGCTCTTCTAAATCCTCATTCTTGGAAAGGACTGAGCAATCTCAGCTGGAGCTTTTTTGGGGGGGAAGGAAAAAAAAACAAGAAGGAGAAAAAGGGGGAGGGGAAATAAATAATCATACTTGGTGTGGAAAATACCAACCTGCAGAATTAACATTTGTCTGAACAGGTCTGGATATCCTGACCTGTGGGACTGGTGGTACTCTGAAGGCTGGCCAAACTCTGCCCAGGGCTGGTGCTGAGGAAGACCAGAGGGAATTTTATGTGGACTTGGAAAACGTGGGTAAAAAAGGGGCCTGGGTAAAAAAGGGGCCTGGATGCCGCTCGAGGGGAAGGTGTGAATTTCAGGTTGGCTGCCTGTGGCCTCGGGTGATGTACACTACAGGCCCCACCTCCCAGTACAGATGGGATGATGTGGGCAGCATCCCTCCTTCTGTGTCTCTCCTTCCTTCTTCCCTTGGTGCCAAACCTCTGCATCTCTCCTGACAAACCTGTGAGCTTAAGGCAAGGATGAAGTGCTTTGACATTGTGAAAGTAATAATTTGGGAGAAGAGGTGGGGGAACCTTTGTATCCGAGAACCCTTGGTGTAAACTTGCCATGGGTAAGCTGTGCACCCTCCCCACGCTCCTGCTGCTTCAGGCTGGCACCATCTGGGCTGGAAGTAAAAGCAGTGGTCACTGTATCCCAGAGGACCTGGCACTGGCTCTGCACTGGCCCTGCATCACCCTCAGCTCTGCCCACCCTGGGGTTCGTTGCCCTTCCCTATCTCTTCTGTTTTGTTAGTGATTCACACACTCCCGTTCCCCCCCACCCCCACCACCTTTGGTTTTGGGCAAAGCTCAGATCAACAGAGAAAGATGTTTGGTTGGATGTCCTGTATTGCTGACCTGCTGCTGCTGCACATTGTCATTACAGGCCAGCATGGACAGGGCCACTAACCCTTGGGCACAGCTGACGTGGGACTGTCTGTAAAGAGTGGTAGGATTTTATAACTTTTATATTTAGGGAGTTAATGACTCTAAAGAAAGCAGATTTTCATCTAAACAGCTATTCTTTGTGCTATGTCAGTCCTGGACATCAAAGAGAACATCAAAGTGAGAGGCATGAAAGGCTCTGATGGCAGCATGGCTTTTTTGCCAGGTATAGCATCTTGGAGCAGGGCTCCCCTCCCTCCTCCGAGGGGGCTCCTGCACCTCCAGCAGGATTCCTGCACCTCCGGGCAGGCTCCTGTCCCTGCTGCTGGGCTGCCTTTGAGCAGGCTCCTGTGCCTCCTCCACACCTCCGAGAGGGCTCCTGCTCCTGTCCCAGCCTGAGGCTCCTCTTGGATATGTCACAGGTAAAAGCTGTTGTCCCAGCAAGGAAAACAAGATGAATGTACAAATGTGCCTCAGTAACAAAACCAAGGCTGTTTAAACGTTTTGCATTGTTTTCCCTTGGATAGCAGTGGAGCTGCATGTGAAGCATGATGGTTGATGTGGGAGCTTGTGGGAGTGTGAGATGTTGCTCCATGGGACAACTGGCTCTGGCAAGGTGTTGGGGAGCCTCTCACACCAATCCTGATTTTTAAATTATTTTCCCAGTCTTGGTCAGGTTATGAAATAAATCCTATTCTTGTCCTTTCCTTTTTTTTTCATCTTTGTGTTTGCTGACCAGAGAGAATCCATGGATGATGTGTGGAGGTGGGAGGGGCTGTGCCCTCTCAGATGGGCTTGTGCAGCAGGATGTGGGGCTCTTAGGGCCAGGCAGCCTCTGTGTCTCCAGCATCTGGCACAGTGAGGGACCGGCGTGGGAGGTTTGCCAGCCCAAGTGCCAGGAGGTTCCTGGAGCACTGGGGATGCATTGGGACCCCTCATCCTGCCAGGCCTGCAGCATGGGGAGCCCGG
This sequence comes from Nicator chloris, assembly GCA_013400495.1. NCBI lineage: Eukaryota > Metazoa > Chordata > Aves > Passeriformes > Pycnonotidae > Nicator > Nicator chloris. The sequence continues at coordinate 32,069 of WAAE01004573.1, forward strand.
TGGATCTGGAGCAGCCCAAACAGCCTGGCACAGGGCCAGGAGTGCTTCCTCCCCGCTGCTTTCCCATGGCTGCGGCAGCTCCGAGGCTTCAGAAACCCTCTGTGGGCTGTGCAGAGGAAGCTGCTGGAAGTCCTCATGCTCCTCTGCTTGTTTGGATCCAGTGAGTTCTCCACTGTCTCTCTTGGGGAAAGATAATTTTAAATGTGTGTATGTGTGTGCAAGGCTGCATTTGGCCAGCAAGAGCTGCTGCAGCTTGAGCGTATCAAAATATCCAATGGATTTATTTTATAAGCCCCCTGAGCTGATGCAGGGAAGAGCTCAGGGTTTCCTCCAGGCACTTGCAAATCCCATTTCAGACATTGGGGAAGAGCTGGTGGGGTGGGGATGATGGAGCTGATGCGTACGGTGGGACGGAGGTGGGCAGGTCTCAGTGTGGCACCTGTGCCATTTGCCATTTGCAGGTGCTGGCAGCAGCCTGGGGCTTCCAGCAGCCAGACCCTCTGACCCTCTCCTGCTTTTGGGTCACCCTGTACACTTTGGTTACAGCCCAGGCCGGTTTGGGTTGGAAGGACCTTAAAGCTCATCCAATTCCAATCCTCTGCCATGGGCAGGGACACCTTCCACTATCCCAGGTTGCTCCAAGCCCCATCCCACCTGGCCTTGGACACTGCCAGGGATTTGGCAGCCACAGCTTCTCTGGGCACCCTGTGCCAGAGCCTCACCAGCCTCACAGGGAAGGAAGAGTTTTTCCTCTTCTACCCAAGCAGAGCCTGTGCACCACACCAGGGTATTCCTGGGGTGAAAACAGGGCTTGGCTGGGCAGCATATTGCTTCCCACAGGGTCAGTTCCTGCAGCAGTGCCAGGGTGAGGGGTTCCTCTGGCTGTGACTGAGCAGGGCTGTCCCCACATCCACTATGATCCACAGTAGGCATCACTTGGAGCCTGCCTTGCTGTGATTGAGGAGACCAGGAGGTACCACTTGGGCACTGGGTGAGAAAGGAGAGGCTGGCTCTGCTTGCGTGTCACTACATGACTGTTTGGGAACATGCTGGGATGCTGGCAGAGGCTGGGTAGCACTCGGGGTGCAACTCCTGCAAACCAGAGTTGGAAGCAGCAGGTTGAGTTGCCTGCTGGGTGCTGTTTTCCAGCCTCGTGCAAGGGAAAGGAGCTAAAAATACAGCTTGTTTGTCTCCAGCTGGAGTTGATTTAGGCATCCCTGGCTGTTGTGGAGTGCAGTGGAGGACAGCCAGTAGAAGTTTGCTGACTATAATTTTGCTGCTCTGCCCTCACCACCATGCTCCAAAAAGCAATGGCCAGGAAAAGCAGGGAGCAGGATGGGATGTTAAGAGCTCCTGACCTGCTCTGCTCAGAGTTTTCATGACTTGATTCACCTTTTCTCCTTCACCAGAAGCAGGCCTGGAGCTGCTGGAGCGGATGTTAAGAGGTTTATCTGTGCCGTGCAGAGCAGCCCTTCTGCATGGAATGCCAGCACGGCCCCACCCCAGTCTTGGCAGCACACACAAACGTGAAATCATGTGGTTTCTCCTGGTTTTGTCTCCAGCCTTATGGTCCAGGTCCTGCCCTGGCTGGGCTGGAAGGTGTCAGAGGAGCTACTGCTCCTCCTCTCCTGTCCCCTCCATATGGCTCCTGTCCCACTGCCACTCCAGGCTCTGCTCCATGTGGGGTGAGACAGCTCCAGCCTGCGCTTGCATGGGCCTGGCGGGGCTGCAGTTGACAATATCAGAGTGCAAAGGATGTCAGGGTGTTGGGGGGTGATGTGTCCAGCCCCCCAGGCACCAGCTGCTGGAGGAGAGGAGCAGCCCAGGAGTGGAGCTGTAGTCTCACATCTCTGCTCTCCTTCCTTGCAGGTTCCTGACCACCTTCCCTGGTTTTTGATGCTGAATCAGGATTGTGTTAACTAAAGATGGAAACACTGGAGTCAGAATTGACCTGCCCAATCTGTCTGGAATTATTTGAGGACCCCCTCCTGCTGCCCTGTGCCCACAGCCTCTGCTTTAGCTGTGCCCATCGCATCCTGGTGTCCAGCTGCTCCTCCAGCGAGTCCATTGAGCCCATCACCGCCTTCCAGTGCCCGACCTGCCGCTATGTCATCTCCCTCAATCACCGCGGCCTGGAGGGCCTCAAGAGGAATGTGACCCTGCAGAACATCATTGATCGCTTCCAGAAGGCGTCCCTGAGCGGCCCCAACTCCCCCAGCGAGAGCCGCCGCGAGAGGACCTATCGCAACAGCCCTACCATGTCCGTGGCCGGCGAGAGGATCGCCTGCCAGTTCTGCGAGCAGGATCCGCCCCGCGACGCCATCAAGACCTGCATCACCTGCGAGGTGTCCTACTGCGACCGCTGTCTGCGGGCCACCCACCCCAACAAGAAACCCTTCACCAGCCACCGGCTGGTGGAGCCCGTGCCCGACGCGCACTTCCGTGGACTGACGTGCCTGGAGCACGAGAACGAGAAGGTGAACATGTACTGTGTCACTGATGACCAGCTCATCTGTGCCTTATGTAAACTGGTTGGCCGCCACCGGGACCACCAAGTGGCATCGCTCAGCGATCGCTTCGAGAAGCTGAAGGTAAGGGCCCAAGATCCCTCCAGAGCTCTCTGGAGCTCAGTCTTTATGTGGGAGCTGAGGTTGCAGTGAATGTGATGTGAACCTGTGTGGATGATATTTGGTCTGTATAAAGTTTGAAGTCCCTCTCTGTCCCCTGTGTGTTCTGAATGAGCCTGCAAAGTGCTTTTCATTCCTTTTTTTTTAAATGAAAAAAACCTACAGGAGGTCCCATCTGAGGTCATGCTGGTGAGGCTGTGGCTGTGGCAGCAGTCCTGTTCCCATTAGAACCCTGCTCATGCTCTTCTCAGCTGCTGCTTCCTCTGGCCTTTCTCCCCTCGTGTTCCAGGCTCATTCTGCCCCAAAAGTGCTTTTCTTGGATCTTTGACCTGTTCATGTTCAGAACAAAACCACTCTCTCTGCTCTCATGTATTTTGAGGGCAGAAGGAATATTTCATTGCTCCAGTAAAAATGCAGAACACTTGGGGTTTTTTTTGTGCAGACCAGATTATTTTTTTCCTCCTTGTTTTTAAACAAACGTGCCTGTAAAGAATGTCCAGTTTCCTGGGCTGGTTTCCCACCTCCCTGTCTCCAAACTCTCCTGAACCTGCTGCGAGGTGCCCAGTGCTGTGGCTAAACACCCCTGATGGCACGAGGAAGGGGATGGGATATCCTGGGTGTTCCTTCCTTATATTCCAGCCACTGGGTTTGGCTTTGGGCTAGTGCTGCCAAATGGGGCCTGGGGAGGCTCGCTTTGCCTGCCTGTCTCCCATCTCATCATTCTCACCTAAGCTTCCCCAGTGTGCAGAGCTGCGCCAGCAGCCCTGTCCATAGTCCAGGACATTCTTTTTCCATGAGGAAATGTCTCAATTAGCAAATTGGAAACCTTTGAAAGCAATGAGCATGTATGTTTGCATGCAATAAAACCTGGGCAGAGAAAATAAAACCCTGGAATATTCCTCCCTGGTCCAGCCTGTGCCAGCCAGGCAAATCCATCTGAGGAAGCCTAACAGGTTGCCAGAACACTATTCTTTTCCCTTTTAAATAAGAGTCTGAAGTGATTTTGGCTGTGGAGGGAAGCTCTCCTCTGCTGAAAGCATTCTTGCTGTGCTCTTGATCCTGCCCAGCTCCTCGGTCTCTGCAGGGCTGGAGCAGCTGGGGGAGCAGGGGTGAGGGTGGCCACAGTTACCTGGAGAGGACCTCAGTGTGTGTCTTTCTGGTTCATCCTCCAGCACATCCCTGCCTCTGGCTGTGCATTGGGACTGGTTTTGGGTGTCTCTTTTCCTGACACTCTGCCTCTGCTGCAGAAACTGCTCCGGGTTGATGCCGGCCTTCACCAACTGAGCCAGTGTTTGTTTTGGCATCTTGTGCCATCTCCTTACATGGCCTCAGTCCAAGCTCCGACCACTGGGTGCTCCCTGGCACTGATGAAAATCCTTGCAAGTACTTGAAATATTTGAAATCCTTAAATATATGCTGATAGGATGCTGCTGTCTAGGAATCTGTCGCCAGTGGAGCAGCTGCTGCCTCCCATGGGCCTGCCCCATGTCCCATACCCATGTCAGGGCTCAGCCCGTCTGTCCCCTCCTCAGGACATCATTGTCCCTCCCTCAGGACATCACTGGTGAGCTCGGTGGCTGCTCCTGGAGCTCTGCAATGCTCTCGGGCAGCCAGGAGTGAGCAGATACACTTAATCCCTGGCTTTGATCCCGCATCTTGAATGAGCTGAATGCCTTTCAAGTTAGATTTTCTTGATGGAAAATTGGGTTTTTGAAGTGAGTAACTTCCTGTTGTCAGAAGGGATGTGCTTTCTACAGAAATCTTTGGTGGGGAATTCTTTTGTCTCTTTAGAAGAGCTCAGTGACTGAAACTGGACTGGTGTGTGTAAATGAGAAACCTCCTCCCAGTCCTCCCCTTTCTTCCAAGCTGGTTTTACATCTAAAGTCTCCAGCACGTGCCAGCAGCCTGGCTTCCCTGGCTCTTCAGTGGTCCATCCATACTGTGTTATACACCCCCAGATGTTTTAGGAACCATCTTTAATCCCTTTAATGCAGGTGATGAGTTTATTTTGTGCATCTTCAACTCCGTTTGTTTATGTCGTAAATTGCAATTCCAGCCCCTGTGAGCAGTTTTCTGGATTTAAGCAGGGACCACATGGATGCCAGGCAGGATGGGGCAGAGGATGGAGTGCTGGATCGTGTCTAGGAGCTTTCTGAAGCTGGGATGCCAGGGACGGCTGTGGTGACGTTGTGTTTCTCTGGGAAGGTTCATGTCAAGGGTTATTAGCTGCAGATACCATTCCATGGTTCTCTGATTGCCCAGCCCAGCAGGCAGCGCCTGTGCTCCTGCTGTGTGAGCGTGGCTGGGAGCAGGAGTACCTCGGGATGGTGGTGCTTGTTTTCCCTCTCTGTGGCTTCAGGAGGGGTCGAGATGCTGAGCACAGTCAGTGACAAAAGTCGCCGGCTGGCTCAGCTCACTGGCTGGAAGTCGACATTAAAGATGAAATTAAAACTGTGTGTAGATTAAGAGCAAAACTAATGGCCTGACCTAGATACAGTGAGTGCCCAGGACAGCAGTGCATTATCTGCTGAGTGAAATCTCAGCCAATTATAAATTCAGATTGCTTGAAACTTGTAATTAGCATCCTCTCTGCGGTGCCTGCCTGGGCCCTGCCTGTGCTGCCATGCCACTGCCGTGCAGGGGCTGGGGCAGGGTTACACTGGGGGATACAGCAAGAAGAGCTCTGTGTGCAGAGCTCTAGCTGGCTCCTCCATCTACGATTTCTGGTGGAAGGAGTATTTGAAGAAAGGATTTTGCCTCAGTTACTGGCCACCGTTGGTGGCTTTGCCGTGAGCTCTGCTCCCTTTAAAGAGCCAGAGAGGGGCCAGCTCTGAGGGTGCTTTTCCTTTGCTAGTGCTGAGTCTTCTGTAGATTGACAGGCTGGAAATACGCAAAAGAAAGAAAAAGGTGGTATTTTGTAACACTTATATCTGCTCTCTGCTGGAGAAAGAGCCATGAGCCAGGTGGAAAACCCATCCTCTGTTACCTGTCAGAGCAGCACTGCCTTCCGTGGGAGTGAGATCAGGATTAACAAAGCCTCCCTGTGCTGACAAATTGTGCAGGGAGCTGGTAGTGATTCCAAGGCTTTTAGGAGAGTGCTAGGGTAGAAAATTGAGGAAAACCCTCTGTCACGCTTCCACGTGGGACCTGCTCACCTGGGAGCTGTGAGTGCGTTCCCACTAGTGCAGGGTGAGTCACAGATTGCTGCTTGATTTATAATTTATTGCACTGCCATGGGGCTCAGAGGAATTTTGGTGTGTATATCTATTTCTTCACACCAGGAAGAGTCAGCTGAGGACAAGGGCTGCAGCTGTGACTGAGATTCCCACACAGCACATGGGGGCTGTTCCCAGCTGGAAAAGCGTTCTGGTGATGTTGGAGCTGTTGGCCCCTGAGCCCTGAACCAGGGATGCTTTGGCTGCTTTATTTCCAGAAGGGGAGAGAAGGGGCTGTAGTCCCAGACCAGCCTCACTCCAGGTCCGTGGTGGTGGAGGCTGGAACCCCTCGTTGCTGTGAGGACCCCAGGAGGGGACACATGTCCCCTCAGGTGCCAGAGCCTCAGCTGGGGGGCAAGGGAGCTTTGGGCCCCCCCCAGCTCAGCCATGAGCTTCTCCACAGCTCTGTGTGTTTCTAGTGTTATCTCAGGGCTAGTTTGTTATCTAGTGACCTCCCTGAGCAGGGGACCCTGTGCCACACACCAGGGTCCCCACCTCAGGGTTCTCATCCCCATCCTTGCCCTCAGTGGCAGAGCAGCAAGTGCTCAGCTGACACTGAACACCCAGAAGATCATCCTCATCCCTGCTTAAATATTGATTGTTTGGAGGTCACAGGGGCCAGAAACCAGCACAGAGGGCTGGGATCTTTGATAATTTGCTTTGCTTGCCAGAAATCATCTTTTTAGGGAGGGTTTTCCTTTTTTACCTTATTAATAACTAAGCTATTACGGATATGGAGATAGCAGAGCTGCAAAACTGCTTTGATTAGATTAGTCTCTCACTTCTTCCAAACCTATATTCACATCCAAGATGATTTCAATGTTGCTATCTCAAGAGCAGCTTGAGCTGGAAAATGAAAACATAAAACTGTGTGAAAATCCTGTGGTGACTTTATGTTTGGGATGAGGCTGGAGGATTCATCTCTAGCCTTTGTATCCTGAGAGATGGCAGCCCAGAACTGGAGTCCAAGCTCTCCAGTTGGGAGAAAGATGGAGAAAGAGGGAGAAAGATGGTTTGCAGATGAGGTTCACCTTCTTTGATCAAAGGCCTTGTGTTTCTGCAGCAGGGTCTGGTTACCTGTCTGCTTCTCCCTTCTGTAGCTGCAGGTTGTTGAGCTGTTCAGAAAGGCCTCCCTTGCAGGCAGCCCTCTTGCACTGAGGGGCTGTGGAGGGTGCGAGTCTCCATCCTTCCCCACCCAATGGCTGCATTTCTAGAGAGTTCACAGCTGCTGCATTTTCTGTTTTATTTGAGTTTTTCCCCTCTTTCTGTTCCTGGCACTTCAGCCATGTCAGTGACAAGCCCTGCCTGAAGGCAGACTGTGGTGGGCAGAGCTCAGTGGGATGAGACCAGGGGTCTCAAGCTGCTCATGTTGGAAGGTTCCACCCTGTGAACACCTCACCTGGGGGAAACAAAGTCTGTTTTTGCTTTTGAAAAGTGCATAGCCAGCAGTTTTGGAGAGCACAGCCCTACTTGAAGGCTGGGCAGCAGCGCTGGCCCGGGAGCAGCACTGGGCTGGGGTTGGGTGGAGTGGGCTGTGCCGGCATGACACGGGGCTGTGTGCCCTTGCAGCTCCTGGGCTGCAGGGTGGCTGCTGCCAGGCCACCAGCCCTCCTCCCCGAGCACCACCTCCCTGGGAGATGGAGGAGCAGCAGTGCTGTCCCTGTCCCCGCAGCTAGCAGCCCTCTGGTCCCAAAACAACTGGCAGCTGTGCTGTGGGATCGACATTCCTGCCCTGAGTAGCTGTTGTTTAATATTCAGGTTATATTGCATTTGGGCACAATGAATATTCAAGAGCAGGAATGAGCAGAGCTCAGCTGATGCTGCTGGCTGAGTGCTGGGCATGATGCTGGCTGTCCTCAGGCTCTGCTCAGTGATTCCTGGCATGTGTGTCCCTGAAAAATGGGTCCCAGCAACATTCAGTGGCTTTGAGTAATTTGGAAAGTCAACTACATGCAGCTGAGTGTCAGATGAATTTCTCAGCAGGCTTGAAACCTTGCTCTGTGATACTGAATATTGCTATTATTATCACATTAGCCTGTGAAACACCTGACAGGTGTAATTAAGTGATTTTACCGTGACAGCTGATGTGGTGGTTTTTTAAAAAACAACTTTGAATATCCAATTGAAGTAGTTTGATGTACCTTTTTGTAGAAATCAATATACAGTAGCAGCAAATATGCTGATAAATCCTCCTCCAGCAGGCGTGGAGATGGATCTCGGGGACCTTGAGAAAGAGGAGTGGGGGCTTACCTTAGCAGCTGTAGGCTGGTCCTGCAGAGTGTCCCAGCTCCTGGTTTGTGCTTTCAGGATCTCCAGGGAAACCATCCTCTTGCTGAAAGGTGCTTTTTGGCTACTGTGGAGCTGGGCACGTCCCCCGGAGCTGACAGACTCTGCTCCTCATGAGAGCTGTGACCTTTCACTTGACCTCAAAGATCTTTTCCACCCCAAAGGATTCTGTGAGCAGTGGCTGATCAGCCCACCTGGGTTTGATCTTTATCAACAAACAGGTAGGTCTGTGATGAGGAAAGCAGAGGTGTGTCCCCAAAATCTCCCGAGCTGGCTTCCAGATGAACAAGTTCTTGCACCTCTCATATTGTTTCTGAGTTCTGGGTTGGTGGTCTGTAGGAGGGCACATCTGGAGCAGCTGGAGAGCTTTGTCCTTGCAGGGTGTCATGCCCCTATGGCGCTGTATGATGTACAGTGGGAGCATATAGAGTCTGTAGGTGGAGCATTGTGTCAGGAGGTGGGAGGCTGTGCAGCCAGGCTGGGTGGCAGCACTGGAATGGCACCAAGTGTGAGTTCCTGCTGGCTTGTTACACCAATGAGGCACTCAGTCCCCCTGACCTGCTTGTCCCCTGTGCTGGGCTCTGGCCAGGTACAGCAGGATTAGGGCTGGTTTTGGGTGTTCAGTGTCTGTGGGAGCCAGGCCCTTTGGGGCATAGATCAGTGTCCTTGGCTCTGCTGCGTGGAGCAAACGGAGTCTCAGATGTGAGGAGCAGGGATATTTCCAATCATCTTAGTCTCTATGGCATGGATTAGGCATTTCCTGGTCCTGCCTGTTGCCTTCCCTTCATTTGGTTGGTTTGGAAGAGTATTTTGCTTTGATGGGAACATGCCCAGCAGTGTTCTTTGGAGGGATATCAAGCACCACCATTGGTGTGAGCTCCCCTGGGCTCTGACTCTGTTGGCTCTGTGCATGTGGGACTTCACCAAATGTGCTCCAGCATGGAGAGACCTGGGCAGCCAAGGGCAGGACAGGCTCTGCCCCATGGCCATAGGTGTCAGCTGCCATGGTGGCCAGGGAATGGGGTGGGATGTCCCAGCAGGAAGCACCTTTTCCTCCTGAGAAAGCTGTTGGATAAATCTGCATCCTGCTGTTCCCTGCACGCTGCCATCTCCTCTGAGCATGGCCCTTTTGGAACCTATTCTGAGCACTCCAACTTCTCCAGGCATTCACATCTCGTGAAAGGCTGGGATTTGGGCATTTCAATGTTCAAAACAATCACGATATGTAGCCAAATACTTGTGAGCCAGCTGAACCCCTTTCTGCTCTTGTGGGCATCTCTGGTTTATGGGACAAGCTCAGCAAATAACGTGCAAAAAGGTGTGTGTCGTGAGGGATGTGCCAAAACGATAAATCCAGATTCCTCCCTTGTTTCTCCAAAGGGCTTTTGGGAACCAGACATCCAGTATCCAAAAGAAAACACGCATGGGTTGTCTTTCAGCGTGAGTTCTTTGGCTTTGTTTGTTTATTTTTATGATGAGGGTGATTGGAAGCTAAAGGTCAAGAGACAAGAGAGCCTGATGGATGTGCTCACTGCAGCTTTGTGTCCTGGCTGGAATCTGATGCTTGTGGTCGAGTGATCCATAAAAATCCAGCCTATAATGGAAAACATGAAGAAAACAAGCCCCTTCTTTGGCCTCCCAAGGAAGGAGCCATGTCCTGCCTGAAGCTCTCCCAGTACTCTGGAGAAGGAGAGGTTTCCAAGTGCTTCAGGAGCTGCAGCATGACGCCTGACAAAACCCAAACCTCTTTCTGAAGTGTGTTTGTGTCACGGCATGTTTGTAAAGTTTCATCTCAAAATAACTCACCCTGAGTATTTCCATACTGCTCAGAATGGTGTTTTTCCTGGATAACTGGTGCATGGAACCATTTTTTATTAACACTAGATGGAGGATTGTGGGTTTATTGGGCTATACCCTGATGGCATCTGCAGGCATAAAGCTGGGCCAGGGTAATGGGAAGCTGTGAGCCCATGGTGGAGTCAAGAATGTTGACATTTTAGGAGACTAATGACTAGGTTAAAGGCAGGAGAGTCCGAATTTCTCTTCAGTCACATCTGCTTCCAACAGCAGTGGCTTTGCTAGCAAAGACTCCTGACAGATCCAGCAGGAAGCCACGCAGGCTGGAAAATGGAAGGATGCTTAGAGAGGGTGTTGAGGAGAAAGCAGCTGGAGCAGGGGGGGTTAGGGATGTGTTTTAGGAATGCTGTTTGCAACATGAACTTACTGGTTTTGTTTGGAATGTGCCAGGTGAGGACAGAGCAGGTTATTTATGCATTGCAGGGGTGGAGGTGGGACACGTGGTGGCTTTCATTGCATTCTCCTTCCAGACACTCTCAGGCACCAGTACAGGGTCCATGAGGTATTGTCCTCCAGTGGCAGGGCTGGAGAAGAAGATGCAGTGGGATCTCTTCCACAGCCCCTCAGGAAGCATCAAACTGCTGGCAAAAGCCAAGGGGTTGCAATTCCTGCTGTCCTCAGCCACCCCCTTCAGCACAGGAGGCACATCCCCACAGTTCTGCTGGTGTTTTTGGGAGTGGCAAGTGCTGCCAGGACCCACAATTTGGGCATCTATGTTCCTCCTTCTTACCATCATCTCCGAGCCCTGCAGCCTACCTCAGGTACAGCGTGGTTATTACACCCTGGAAGAAGAGAAATTACTGTCTTGAGCTCATTTTATCTGTTTTTCCTGATGAAATGAGAGGGAAATTTCTTGTTTCCCTTCCCACAAAGTGATAGTGTGGCCACTGGAAAAAAATCCATATTAAAGTTTAGGACTGGGAAGAGGGTTAAGGGGGGCAGGACAGCCTGGGGCAGGTCCCAAGGGCTGCATCCTCAGCAGGGACCCCCTTCACCCCTTGCAATGGCCCTGCCGTGGGAAGCCCAGGCCTCTGCCCAGGACCATATTTGCTCAACCCCTTCCACATCATCCCTTGTTCAAACCCAGCATTTCTGTTTCATCTGATGCAGCTCAGTTCTTAAAGCTGTGATTCTGAATTTCACAGTGTTCCTTGTCAGTCCCAGCAGGAAATATGTTTGGGACCAGTTGGGAAACAGAAGGGGAAAAAAATTAACAGAAGGGGGTTTTTTTCACTTCTTTGATCTGTATTTATTTATTTATTTATTTATTAGCAGAAAGCACAGCAAGAGCACAACTCGTTTCCCATAATCTGTTTGCTGCTTGCTGGGTGTTAGAGAATGACACCAGCTGGGCTAGCTGGGCTAGTAAAAAAGTCTTAGAATACTCCCAAAGCCACATTAGCAATTAAACATGTCACTCGCTGAACACTGGAGTTTAATCAATTTTCTTCCCCCTTTTTCTCTTCCTTTTTTTTTTTTTTTTTTTTTTTTTAAATTCTCTCTCGCTTTGTTTCTGGGTTCTGGTCAGAGGCCATGCCAGATGGGGGTTGTGCCTCCGACTGATGCTGAGTTATTTTCTATCCTCCTCAGGATTAATTAATGCAATGCATGGGCATCCTGGGTGATGGCTCTGCTCTGAGGGGCACGGGGTGAGCCGTGCCTTTGGGTCATGAGTGTGGGGTTCCAGACACTGAATCGTGGACTCCTTAAGGTTGGGAAAGACCTTTAACATCATCGAGTCCAACCAGCAACCAGCAACATCACCTTGTTCATCACTAACCCATGTCCTCCCAAACCGTTCCGTGGTTCTAATGCAGCAACATGGACAGAGCCCCTTCTGGATGGGACCAGAGCCTCCAGTAAGAGACAGGGGAACCTGATGGGGAACCACACCCTTCCCATCCCGGGCAGCAGGAAGGTGGGAGGGGCTGTTCTCCACCCCCACCTCCCCCGGGTTGGGCTGCAGAGGCCAGGCTGGGGGGTTTCCCATCCTTTCATCCCAGCTGGGTGTGAGCAGAGAAGAGCAGGGGATGCCTGGGGGGCCCTGCCTGAGAGGCAGCCCTGGCACTGAGCTCCATTCACTGCTGGGCTGAGGCACAGGGAGAGCGGGGAAAATTAAGGAGAATAGAGAGTAATAAACGTGACGGTTTTGGAATAATTTAAATCCAAGTCATGCTCAGCCAGGGAGTTTATTGTTCAAGTTGCCCGTGGGTGAGCTTTGTGTAACCTTGGGTAAGCGAAGGGATCCCGCACACCTCTAGTATGATCTGTGGTGACTTACTTAGTGCTCAAAAGCTACTTTTTAACTGTTGCAAAACACTGCAATCAAAAAACAGAAATTAAATTCTAATGGGGCTGTTCCAGAGCCCAGGCCGAGGCCTCTCATGGAAGCTGTTGCTCACAGCAGCCCTGCCAGCACATAAATCTGTGGCGTCAGAGGGAACAAAAAGTTCCCCTTGGCAAAGATAGTCTGTAAAGAAGGATTGGGGGACTAATGGGGGGGAAGAAAGGGAAGAAAAGCAAATTAGATCAAGGTTCATTGAGTGACCCTCAGGGTTGGGGTCTGCCAGGAGGATCAGTGTGGGAGGGTTATTCTTGTGCCATGACACTGTTCAATGTTGAAAGAATCTTTTGACCCATCGGTGGATGAGCAGGAAACGGGCTGCTGGAGCAGGCAGGGGGAGTGGGCAGGGAAGGGGCTGGGAGCAGGCAGGGAGCAGGATTCCTGTGTCAGCCTTTCATTATAATAACTCAGGATCTGCTGCAGAGAATGTCCCAGGTGTCTGAGCTGATGCAGCTGAGCTCCTGGTGTGGTGGCAAAGGGTACAAAGAGGTGAGGCTGCGATTTTCGTGCGTGTGGGAATTCCTGTTGTTCCTTCCATAGTCCTTCCTGGGGTGTTACTCCACTGCTGAGCTTCTTTGGGAGCTGCTGCAGGGACCTGTGGGGTTCCCAGGCTCTCTCTCCCTGCCTATTGGGGTTGGGAGTCAGTCCAAGAGCCAAGGAGCTGGGATGCTCTGTGGCAGCTCTCTGCACTGGTGATGCCAATCTGCTGCCCACGAAGCCAGGCCCCAGTGGGACTTACTGGGCTGAAGGATGTGTCTGGTTCAAGTGCCATCCCAGCTATCCCAGGGGATTTGGGAAGCCTCTCCCTTGGGAGGAGAGAGCACGTGGGCCTCAGCTTTCCTGTTACATCAAGCATCCCAGGGCTGGGTATGTGTGTTATGCTGAGACTTTGGAGAGAAGCTCAAACGTTGACTCAAATCCACTCCAAAGGCTTCGGGAAAAAAACAAAACAAAAAACAACAAAGTGAACCCACAAGGTGTTTGTTTATTTTCTGGAACTCTTGGGATTTTCTAGCCAGCCTCGTGACTCCCTCAGGGTCTGACTCACTGGGATGGAATGGAAGGCCTGCACTGGGCAACTGAGGGAGGCAAGGGCTGCCTGGGGGCTGCTGCTTGCCCCTCAAGAGCCCTTGTCCTGCTGCTGCACACCAGTGATGGTGGCTCCAGCCTGACCCAGGGCTCTCCCAGGGAACAGCTGGATGCTCTTGGTCTATGCTGGGAAACCTTGTGTATGTGAAGGTGGTCTGCATGTGTGAGGAGGGGGTGACAGCGATGCTGCCCCCTTGGAAGTCCCCCCGCCGAGGGTCTGTGGGTAGCCCTGGGGTCCTGCCCACAATGTTTGGGGCTCCCCTTTACTGGCTGTATCGTAGAGCAGATCTGTTTCCTTCCTAGTGCAGAGGAGAGAAGGAAATTTTCCCTTATATCAGAAATGGATGGCTTTTTTCTGGAGAAGTGAGCAAGGGCTGGTGGGAGCTTTGCACTTCATTGGGCGCAGCTTTAGCCAAGTTTGAAGCAGCTGGAGCAGGTTTTGGCATGAGCACTTACCCTGTGCTCAGCACAAAGGCTCCAGTGGTCCCATCCCTCCACACTTCCCAGATGTTCTAATTTTTGGAGAAGTCTGCCTTGGGTTGGTTCCCAGTCCCATTCCTGAAGGTGATCTGCAGAGAGGCTTGGGTGCTCCTGCCCCCGTCCAGCGGCACAGGGTAGGGAGCTCCTGGGGTGCTTGGTTCAACTGGCTGGGGTATAGTCATGATTTTGGGGGGACGAGGAGGGCAACAGGGCTGGCTGAAGGCCGGGCTGGGCACATGGCTCCCTCTGCACTGCCCAGACCCTTTGGGCACCTTGGGGCACCGGCCAGCAGCACACCGTGTCCCCAGCCCCAGGGCAGCCACAGTGGGCAGGGCTGTTTGCTCCGGGAGGGAAAACCTGTTCAGGCATTTTCTCTCCTGCCCATTGCCCTAAGACATTAGAGCTTGAGTAATGCATGGGGCTGGTGCCCAAGATCTGCTGGATAAGCTGGCACTGGCGTTGTGCCAGGGCAGCCCGGGAGCGTTTTGGGATGTGCTGGAGGAGGCTGTGGGTTTGGACCCCTGAGCTGGTGTGAGGCTCAACCCATCAGAGTCACCAGTGGTGCCGTGGCTGTGCAGGGGGAAGTGCACAGGCTTTGCTTGCCCAGCATTTCTGTGGCAGCCACGGTGCCACTTGGTCTGGTGGGACTCTGGGATACAAAGGCTTTGGAAGTGCAGTGCCCACATCTCTGCAAAGTCCCCTCTAGTGTCCCATGCATTGCAGGGGCAAAAGGAGTCCTCAAGCAGTGCCAAGGCTCTGGGCATAGCAGAAACTCTGAAAATGCTGTTTGTGCCATTGCTTGGTGATGGTTTTGGTGAATTTTTGGTAGGTTTAGGCATTGTTTTTACTTTTCCAGAAGCAAAAGAGCAAAGGGATAAAGGCAGAAGGACTGGGACTCTCGGCTTGCGTGTGCACAAGGGGTTAAAGCCTTCCCCAGCGTTGGCGCGTTCACCCCGAGGCTCAGTTTGTACTGAGTGCATCTATCTCAGCATCTCCAGCGCTGGTTTGAACAGTCTCACTCTTGCTTTACATAAGCAACAAATCAGCCAAAATAAGCCCCATCCCAGGCAGTTGTTGGCGCGTTGGTTCTGCTTCCCAGAGACAGCCAGGGGTTTGCATCCTCCTGTGCGCTTTGGCAGCGCCCACACAGTAACCTGCCGGCTTTGGCACGCGGTGACCCGCCGGCTTTGGCACGCGGTGACCCGCCGGCTTTGGCACAGGGTGACCCGCCGGCTTTGGCACAGGGTGACCCGCCGGCTTTGGCACGCGGTGACCCGCCGGCTTTGGCACAGGGTGACCCGCCGGCTTTGGCACGCGGTGACCCGCCGGCTTTGGCAGGCGGTGACCCGCCGGCTTTGGCACGCGGTGACCCGCCGGCTTTGGCACAGGGTGACCCGCCGGCCCGGGCATGGCTGGGCCGGCCGGCTGGCAGTGGGGATGCTCCCCGTGCCGGCTCCCGGCGTTCCCAGGATCCTGCCTGCTGCCCCCGCAGCCAGGTGCTGGGGCAGGGAGCCCAGAGCGCCCGCACAGCTCACCCAGCCAACAGCTCCCACTCCCCCGGCGTGGCTCGGAGCCTGCCGGGGAGAAACTCGGGGATGAACGTGCCCCCGGCGGCTCTCACGAGCCGCTGCTGGGAAGGTGGGAAAGTTAGTTCAGTGCAGGCACGTCCCGCAGGAAGCAGGAGTCTGGGAGGAGCAGTCTCCGCGGGTTTTACACTTCAAGGGATCACCGAGTATCCTGAGTTGGAAGGGACCCACCCCTTCTGGCCACCTCCTCTGCTTTTTCCATCCAAATTTGTTCTTCTGCCCGGGGAGGCAGGGAGAGGAGACACTGTTTGTGGTATCACCCTCCAGCCTGTGCCTGCTGCTGCTCCATGCCAGCCTCTCACAGCAGGAGACAACTGTGGATAACAGGGGAGGCCTCCCAACGGGCACACTGGGCTTCATTGTTCACATTTACTCCCGTCCTGCCTTTCCCAGCAGTGGGATGTGGGTTTCTAAACCATCCTTGGGGGCTCTTCTTGCTCGCTTGGGCAGGAACATAGCAAGGCCCCAGTGGAAGAACATTTTCCTCAATGGCTCCCAATGCTGCTCTCCTCTGTCTTCAAGGTATTAAGGGAAAGTAGCAGGTTGTTTCCTTCAGACAGGCTGTTCCCTTGTCAGTCCAGAACAAATAAAGTTGCCAGGGCTTCGTGGGGACACGCTCCAGGATCATCCTGGCTGTCCTTGGGGTGTTCAGGCATCTTTGGGATAGGGAGGACTTTGTATTGCTCAGTGCTGGGTTGTGCCTTCCTGCTGCTGCTGCCCGCCTCATGCCAGCTCCCTCCATCAGGGTCAGTGCTGCCAGGCGCCATCAGGTGTAACCGGGAGCCTCTGGGTGCTGCCAGGCGCCATCAGGTGTAACCGGGAGCCTCTGGGTGCTGCCAGGTGCCATCAGGTGTAACCGGGAGCCTCTGGGTGCTGCCAGGTGCCATCAGGTGTAACCAGGAATCTCTGGGTACCTTCGGTGCCGGGTGCTGTCTCTTATGGCCCGAGTGCTGACAAAAGTTTGCAGCTGCCTTTCAACCTTGACACTGATGTTTGGTGACAATTAATCTTGCTATTTATATCAGTCTAATTAGCAGCGTTATTAATATTATCGAGGCGCCACAGTGGTAATTATATGTCTGCTTAACATGTGCTATCAGTGCTGTTCCCATCCAGTGTGATTCTGCCTGACATTATCCCACCATTAGCATTGTTTGTTGTGTACTGCAGAAGATAATTTGATGCTCCTAATCACTGCAATCCTCATTAGCAAACTGTCCCCACGTGCCCAAGCTTTTGAGAGTGATGCCACCAAGCGGTGCAGCTTTCCCAGGGATGTTTCTCTGGGAAATCTCCCCCGTTTTGGGGGTTTCACGTCCAGCAGAGTCTCCCTCAGAAGGGAGGGAATCCTTGGAAGATCTTGCCCCCCAGAATAAAGTAAATATTTGCTCTGGCATCTGCAGGAGCTTCTCTGGTATTTTGCCTGGAAAAGGTCTTAAACTGAGAGGAATCATTCAGTATGGGACAGGTGAAGAGATGCATGTGATTCCTGACGTTCTCCCGCCTGCTGTTCTGCCTCAGCCAACTGTCCTGTGGCTCCAGCTCCTCCAGCTGCTGCTGCAGAGATGGGGGAAGGAATGAAAAAGGCTCCTGAGTGTGCACAGGAGCTTGATCAACAGGGAATTAAAACCCAGCTGCTGGAGCATTTGATCAGCTTGTTTGATCATCGGAGCTGGCAGATAAATTTTCAGGCCATGCTGGGAGAGGGAAGGCTCCCAAGAGTGGGCTCTGGGCTCCCTTCTCAGGCGTTGGCAGCAAGCTCAGTGCCCCTCTCCAGCACAAGCCCCTGATGGGGAGTGTCGGGGGGGAGGCTGTGAAAAAGGAGGGCGGAGGAGTTAGTATTCAGGAGTCCTGGCAGTGACTCACTTGCCCTGTGTCATGCTAGGAGGGGGCTTGGAGGGGGCTCCCTGGCACAGCTTGTTTTGGTGCTTCTGACTGCCCAACTGAGTTCCTGCTGGTGCGATGTGCCCCAGAGATGGGATGGATATCACAGCCCTGGAGATGGGTGTTTCAGCCCAGAGATGGGTGTCACAGCCCCGAGATGGGTGTCATAGCCCCAGAGATGAAGGTAGGCAGGGTGGTTTCCTTCCGTTTGGGTTCCTTACTGAGCTTTTCCTATCGGATGGTGCCTCCCCATCCTTGGACATTGTCACCCAGCACTACCTCTTCCTCCTCCTCCTCAGCCCTCATTCCCCATCTACTTCCAGCTCTCATCCCTTCCAGCATGGATTGTCTGATTTCAGGCTCTGCCTGTACCCAGCTCCCAGATGGAGGAACTGAGGAATAATCCATAGGGACAGGAGCTGGGTGCCAGTGCCAGGGCAGGTAACAGTGTGGTACTGATAGAGGCAGTAGAAGCATGAGGAGCATGAGACACCAAATAAATCTCAGCCTGGGACAAACAGGCAGGCTAGAGCCTGAGCCATTTGCAGACATAATTTATGCATTTATTGCCAATTAATATTTTAGATTAAAGCCGTGTTCTGCAGTGTAACATTTTAGATTAAAACTGTGTTCTGCAATGTTTTGGCTCAGTAAAGTTGAATCCAATGTCATACTCACAGCACAAGTCAAGCTTGGTGTTAACCCTGTCACTTGTCACCAACCTCTGTTGCCAGGTCTGGCTGATCTCTGCAGAATTTTCTATGTCTCCTGCCATAATTTAAAATGCAGGAGCTCTAGCTTCACTCTCCAGCTAATTTTGTATTTGTAATTCAAATAATTTCTTCCCAGTGTTTAGGCGTGAATTCTGCTTTGCAGCCACTTTGTGTTTCCCATTCAGCTTGGGAGCAGCCAGATCTCAATCTTGATGTGCAGCCCACATAGTGAGGAGGTGGGGAACAGGTACCTTCTTCAGGATTCTTGTTTACTTTTTGCTTGAATTTTGCTGATTTGGTTTGGGAGGTGAGATAGGAGTTGAATGAAGTGATTAGTAAATCTTTGATAAACCCATTATCAAGTGAAAATCACAAAGTAGCTTTTTTGATGTTGAATGGAACCAGATGTTCTTTGGGAATGTATGAATCTTCCATGAGTTTCTCTCTAGCACTAAACTCCCTGCCCAGTGTATTCCCTTTGAATTGCATCTCTTCATTTCTGCCATAGACACTTGGTTGTTTATTAAGTGCGGATAGGAATTTGTATAAATGACTTGCCAAATCACAGATTTTCTTTAGCAGCCTCAGATGGGTCTTTGTGCCCCTGAGATGATATCACTGCTTGGAAAGACTGTTGGAGCTGTGGAACCTTCAGCCATGCCTTGAGCCAGGTGTTGCAGGTGCCCATGGGATGGTCCCGTAGCTCCTGAGGACACGTCACATGTCACGGGGTTTTGCATAATGAAACTCTCCTGGTTGTGAATCACAGAGAGATCCTCAGAGGGTGAGGAGGAAACCTTAATGGAAAAAGGGTTTGTTGATGCTCTTTCAGGTAGTTTGTCCTCTTCTGCCTTTAGTAATTGTTGGTGGCACTGAATCTCCTGCAGCTCAGACGCACCCGTGTACCTCATACCAGTGTGTGTCAGGCTTTTTCCCTGGAAATTCCATCTCTGAATTCTCACACACCCTGTGAGTATTCCAAAGGGCTCTTGCCAGCCAGACAGTTACCTGCAGCAAGTGCAGTTAACATGATTGCAGTGTCCTTAGGGCACCCCTGGAGACTGCTGTTCACCGGATTTAGTGTTCCTTTTACTTGTCCTCCTCTTCCCTCTCCTCCACTCCTCTCCTCTCTTTTGAGGAAAACTTTGATGGTGTTCTTTGCCTACCATGTATTCGTAGAACTCCTTCAAAAGATGCATCTTCTTTCCACCAGTGGGCTCTTCCAAGAGGATATACATATTTATGGAATGAAGCATTTTCTATCTTGTATACTTTGAAAGGGTTTTGTTCGCTTTGGTTTCAGAGCCAGCAGTGCCAGGTGCTGCCTTATGCCTGACAGTCGGTCCTCAAATGTGAGGCTCTCAAGATGTCTCATGGTCTGATCTCTCCTCAAGCTGTGTTGTTGTTGGTTTGTCCTGTGGTTGTCCCTCTGCCTTCTGACAGCTCCTCCAGGTACATGATGTGTTCTGGTTTCTAATCCTTCCCCATGCCTGAGATTGTTGCTCTGTGTTTCGGGCTGTGGGTGGTGCCTGTCCTTTGGAATCTCTGCCTTCCCAGGGTTGTGGGTGACTCCTGCTTGACCTTGCCCTAGGGCTTGCTGGGCTTCTTTCCCCTGAAGTGCTGCTGGTGGAGCTCTCTGGGCATGGGGCCCTGTGAACCATCCGCCCTTAGGGATCTTGCAGACTCTAGATCTGGCAGGGTGTGCAACAGAGGTTTGTTCACCTGGGTATCCTTAGGACACTGAGGACCTCGGGAAGGATCTGCACTGCTGCCAGCACTTGGATCCTCCAGCTCCAGCAGCAGGATCCCCAAGAGGCAGAAGGAACTTGCTCCCTTGCAGCCTCCACAGAGCACTCCTCCTGTGCAGGGCAGGCTTTGGGCATCATCCCCAAGGCCACAATGACCCAAAAGCGTGACAGATGAGTCCCTTTTGCTGCACAGGAGAGACAGAAACTCTAGAGGATGGAAGGCTGGAAGGTTGAGACTGAAGGAGCAGGTGGACATCTGCAGCGCCTTCTTTCTCTCTTTCCTCAATTTTTGTGGTTTCATCACTGAGGCAGAATGAAATGGGATCATTGTTAATGGCTTACTTTTCTGACAGAAGGGATTTTTCAGGGAAGCAGGAATTCCAGCAATGCTCAGTTCCACTGGGGACAACAGAGCTGCTTCCTGGGTTCCTCCCAAAGTGACCCCTGGGGTTTTCTGGGGCTGGTGTGGGGGGAGCTGCTGGTGGGGAGCTCTGGGGCTGCTGCCAGCACTGGCTGCTTCTGCTCACCATCACCCATCCTGCAGTGAGCTCAGAGAGGGGAAGTGAGGGGCTGTTCCCCAGCCCTTCCACCCCTCAGGCTGTGCAGCTGTGGTGGTTCCTACAGCAGAGCATCAGAAAACGACCCCTCTATAACTCCTGGTTTGGAAGGAACCAGGAATTACTCACTGTAGAAAAATTCCTGGAAAAAGGCATTGCTTGGAGCATTGGAAATCTTTTCCTTTCACTCTGTCCTTTTAAAGGAATAAATAAAAATAGTGGAAAATACACTCCAGGCTTGCTGTAGTTTGGGAATTTTTTATAGCAAATGTAGCACATTTAATAAGATGTCTGAAAATCACCTTCTTTTAAGCTGAAAAACACACGTCCTGAACTGGGGAGTAAGATCTTGGTGTTTAACTAGGACAGCTCCGACAAGCAGATCATATTTAGATGACTTCAGCAATGAAAACTGGCTTATCAAAGTCAGGATGAATTTAATAAAATATTTAAACAGTTTTCAATACTTCTGTAATGATACAGAAAACCAGGATAATATCCAAGCGAAGAAGAATGGCTTTGGAGAGATTAAAGGATGTAAAGACTGAAGGACCCAAATCAGCCACGTGCATTTCTGCCAGGACGAACCTCTGTGAGGCCCAGAGCCTGCCCCATCACTGGAAGTGTACAAGGCCAGGGTCTTGGGGCAACCTGGGAGAGTGGAAGGTGTCCCTGCCCATGGCAGGAGGTAGAACAGGATCAGCTTTATGGTCCCTGCCAACCCAAACCATTCTGGGATTTACTGATTTTGGTGAGTGCTTGGGGAACTGGGGAACCTGCCCAGATGCAAACAGCTGCCTTGGGTGCTTCTGGCCCCATCAGAGCCATCGAGGCAGCAGGCAGTGCAGGGTGCCATTACAATGTCCTCTTCAGGCTCTTGGGTGTCCTGTGAGAGCTGCTGCCACCTGCCTTGTCCCCAGGAGCTCCCCACCCTGGGCTGGGAGGATGCCTGGTGCTCCAGCAGCCACGTGTGCCTCACCTGTGCCTTCTGACTGCTGGGGGGCTGGGGCCCAGCTGCCACATGTCCTGCCTCTCCATGGACGGGAAGTGGGTGTCAAGATCTGTCCCCAAATGTCTTGGTTGATAAAGATGCATGAGAGGGAACACCTAAAAGCTGTTGTGCTGTGCCCTGTCACAGGAATGAAGGGAACCAGCCTCTGCTGGAAGTATATTCTGAACTTGTCTTTGGGCAGGTCCTGGTTTTCCCTTCCAGTTCCAGGAGCTGCAGGAATGTGCTGTGCTTTGCTGGGCTTCTGCCTTGTGCTGACTTTCTGATGGAGCTGCATACACAGGATGTAGGAGAAGGTCTGGTCACCCCAGTAACAGGGAGGGTGTCAGCTGCCTTCGGAGGAAAGGGTTAAAACTGGAAGATACTTTTGCTCAAAGTGACCTTGCAGCTGGCAACATCAATGTGGGAAAACTCCATTTATTATGCTGTTTTGTTCATCCTCTGCCTGTTTTGAGAAGTAGCATTCCTGTGTAGGGGTAACACACTCTGACAGACATGCTGGAGCCTCCTGCTGGGAGACAGAGTGCTCATAAAAACACGGCCTTTGTGATAACCTGCGTGTGCACAAAGCTCTCTGATGTACTGGGGCAGGCAGCCCTGCCTGCTGGGGTCAGCTGAGCCTGGTGGAGCAGTGTCAGAGCAGTGTCCCCGTGTGTCTGTGCCTGCTGGGGTCAGCTGAGCCTGGTGGAGCAGTGTCAGAGCAGTGTCCCCGTGTGTCTGTGCCTGCTGGGGTCAGCTGAGCCTGGTGGAGCAGTGTCAGAGCAGTGTCCCCGTGTGTCTGTGCCTGCTGGATGAGCTGAGGCTGGTGGAGCAGTGTTGGAGCAGTGTCAGAGCAGTGTCCCCGTGTGTCTGTGCCTGCTGGATGAGCTGAGCCTGGTGGAGCAGTGTTGGAGCAGTGTCAGAGCAGTGTCCCCGTGTGTCTGTGCCTGCTGGATGAGCTGAGGCTGGTGGAGCAGTGTCAGAGCAGTGTCCCCGTGTGTCTGTGCCTGCTGGATGAGCTGAGCCTGGTGGAGCAGTGTTGGAGCAGTGTCAGAGCAGTGTCCCCGTGTGTCTGTGCCTGCTGGGTGAGCTGAGGCTGGTGGAGCAGTGTCAGAGCAGTGTCCCCGTGTCTGCCGCCCGGCATTGTTAGCGAGGTGGTGAAATGCATC
This sequence comes from Nicator chloris, assembly GCA_013400495.1. Classification (NCBI taxonomy): domain Eukaryota; kingdom Metazoa; phylum Chordata; class Aves; order Passeriformes; family Pycnonotidae; genus Nicator; species Nicator chloris. The sequence goes on from WAAE01004573.1 coordinate 54,612, forward strand.
AACTCCTGGCATTTCTGCTGTGGTTTAGTGTCACCCTGGTTACCTGTGTGTGTTGATTCCCACAACAGCCTGGTGTGGCTCGCCAAGGAACAGCTCGTTCTGTGGCAGATGTGTGTGTGGCCAAGCTCCAGCAGCAGAGGTTCTCTACTACTGCCAGCCATTCTTCTCCCTGCAGTGAGGAGGATGGCCGTGCCAAGGACTTCCAGGTGTTCGGGCTCTTACAATATTTTGCCTGAAGGAATATTTTTTGGAAGCAAAGGCCCTGCTGCTGTTAAGTAGCACAGGGGCAGGGGTAAATAAGGAACAGGGAATGTGCACTCTGGAGCTGCACTAGGCAGCCAGACACAAACCTTGCCAAAACAATGCTCAGACCAAGTCTGAAACTAATCAGCAACCTTGGAGAAACAACCTGCAACTAATTTGTGTGACTTTTCCCCCTTGTGACTTTTCCCCAGGACAGCTTTGATTTCCAGGAGAGCTAGCAGCACTTCCCAGCCCTCAGGTTTGCTATAGGAGCAGGACCATTTGCTCATATTTCTGGGTAACAGAGGCCAAAGAGGGAGGTGTCAGGAGGAGGTGAGTGGGACCCTGGGTCGCTCCATCGGCAGGTGATGGAGCAAGTTTTACCTGCAGCCGTTTCTGTCCCTCTCATATCTTCAGCTGAGAGGTACCCCAGAAAGGCAGGAGCTCTGCAGGCGTCATTAAATGCTGGAGGTGCCGGAGATGTGTGGCACTGATAATGGTGTCCCATAGGAGTGTGAGTGTGAGTGACACCTCCCCGTGAGTGAGGCAGCTGCATGACAGATCCAGAGTGTGCTTTTAGCTCATGTGGTGGAATAAGCAGTAGGTTTGCTCCCCAAAACCGGCAGGTTTGGGTGATGCTGGCTGGCTCACCCCAAGAGAAGATGCTGCAGAAGAGCCGACAAGACACAAATCCAGGATGTGCTGATTTGGCAGCCGCACATGCAGCGGCTGCAAATCCCACACTCAGCTCACCCTGTTTACTCGGGGTTTTCTGCTTTAGTTTTCCTCTCCTCAGTTTAAATTCCCCAGGAGGCACAAGACACAGTAAGTGCCTTGTGGAATGCTGTGTGGAAGAGCATGGATCCCGCCTCCCTGCCTGCTCCCCAGCCCTGCTCAGCCCAGCACAGCTGCTTCTATGGGCTCTTGATGGTTCCTTCCTTTCTTTCATCCCATTTATGAATTGGAGCATGGCCACTGAAATAGTGGATTTACCAGACTGTGAGCAGGATTGAGCCCTAGGTCTTGCCAGGCTGGGATTACCCTGTGCTTTCTGTGAGGGGAAGGGGAGAGGCTGGGGCCACCACCAGGCTGGGCACTGGGGACATAGCTGGAGCACTGTGTGCCTAGGTAGGAGGGGTGACTCCCACCACAGGGCTCATGATGGATGTGGCTGGGAGCCCTGGTTGTGATAAACCTACCCCTGTGTCACCTGCATCCCCAGCCCTGCTCCTTGTAGGAAGCTTCCCTCCAGAGCTGCTTCCCAACTGAAGGTGAGCATAGAAGGAGGCAGTCAGGGTTTAAGCCTAATAGATCATCGGAGATTAAACCTGAGGAATGGATTTGGAGCTGCTCTTTTATTGCTCACACTGATCAGGGGACATGAGGCATGTCGCCGCACCTCAGGTGTGTTTTGGTTGAGTGCATCGCTCCGGTCCCCGTCCCCTCCATGCTGAGGGTCACTGCCAGAGCCCCTTTGCCTGGCTCAGGCTCTGAACTCTTCAGCACCATCAGAGCCCCCCTGCCCCATGCTGTGCAGAGCCGCTTGGTTTCTAGATCAGCTCTGCCAGTGGGGCGACAGCAGCCCCGAATGCTGGCAGAGGTTTCAGCTCTTGTTCAGTCTGTTTTGCTCCAAAGCAACTTAAAATGCATTAGTGTCACACATGGCAGCTCAGTCTTGTCTCTTTGACACTTGTCCCGTTGTCTAGGGACGTTCTCTGAGCGAAGCCCAGTAGCTGACTGGCTTTGCATATTTTTCCCAAAAGGTTTGGTTTGTTTTTTTTCTTGGTGGTGGGAATTGATTCTAAACATAGAATTGTGGAATCACAGAATGGTTTAAGTTAGAAGAGACCTTAAGCTCATCTTGTTCTACCCCTCTTCCTGGGCAAGGATGCCTTCCACTATCCCAGGTTGCTCCAAGCCCTGTCTAACCTGGCCTTGGACACTTTCAGGGATGGAGCAGTCACAGCTTCTCTGGGCACCCTGTGCCAGGGACTCACCACCCTCACAGGGAAGAATCTCTTCCATATATCTAACCTAAATTTCCCCTCTTCCAGTCTGAATCACCTGGATGTGCTGCTGCCAGGGCTGGCAGTGGGCATGTTCAGCCCTCTGTGCAGCCATGGGAAGGGGAGGTGGGAGTGGGAGCATCCGCTGGGGCGGGAGCAGTGCCAGGCTCTGGACCTGCTGTGGCCACTGAGAGGAGCCTGATCTGTGCAGTGCTGTCAATGCCTTGGGAGTGTCTAAGGCCGGGTTGGACAGGGCTTGGAGCGTACTGGTGTGGTGGAAGGTGCCCCTGCCAATGGCAAGGGGTTGTATGAGATGACTTTACGGTCCCTTCCAAACTTATGTGATTTTAGTTTGGCAGCGCAGAGGCAGCTGCCAGTGGAGTGAGAGGATGCTGTACCAACCCCACCATCACTTTCCTGCTCCAAAATCACCTCAGAGCAGATGGAGTTGGAATGACCCTGGTGGGAGGTCATACCCTGCAGGTCACCCTGTCCAGCTGCTGCTTCCTGAGAAAGCTGCTCCAGCATTCCTGAGACAAACCATGTCAATTCCATCATCCCCCAGTGGGTGCCTGGGGCAGGAGCTCAGTACAGAACAGTGTTTTGGCCAGGAGCAGGGATATGGGTGGAGGTTCCCACGGCTCCAGTGTAATTACAGCTGCCTCATGCTATCAACAACTTTGTGGTTTTAAAAAATGAGCAGGTCCCTCAGGAGCTCCGTGGCAGACTCCTGATGCCCTGGGCAATGTCCTGGCAACATCTGGCTTCCCTGTGCTGCTCCAAAACAAGTCAGAGGACACCCAGCAGGAATCCTGGCCCATGCTGGGACCTGGAAGCACATCCTCAGCCCTGAGGGCTTGACTGTGCATCCTCAGCATAGCAGTGATCCCAGGTGGCCACCGCTGGTGCACATCCCCTGCCCTGTCCAGGTGAGGCTGGTGAATGCTGATGGCTTCCAGGAACTGGTTTTCCTGCTGCTTTGGCATGCAAGGAGCATTTAGGAGTGGGTTTGACTCGGTGCCTGTGTGCCTGCATGTGGATTTGTGGGTGCACATGTGATTTATGTTTGTGGTGCACAGGAGGATCAGGGCAGGGATTTGACTTCATTATTGGAAGTGATTATAGATGAACAGGGGCAATGAGGAAAGCCCTGAGTAAATCACTGGAAGTACCAAACTCCAGTTTTGGCTGCCTTCCCCCAAAGATAAATGCAGAAACCTGTCTGGGGTAAGGTGGAGCCGAAGGACACCTTCTGTGCCATCATGCCAGACTGTCTCTCGCCCCTCAGAGCAGTGCTGAGGGATGGCAGCAGCCACGCACCACCCCTGCATTCCTGTCCCTAGGGCTTTCCCAGCTCCAGGATTCTCCAGGTCCTCCCATCCCACACCCACAGGTTCTTGCCCCTGGAGGAGATCTGAGGCTTGCGTGGCCCAAACCCCTGGGGACTTGGACCCCCTCAGCCTGTGTGATGTGTGGGGAGCCTGTTCTTTGGCCACCTGCTTGGGGCCCAGAGCCTGCTGTGTTCCATCTCTCAGCTGGTTAAAGCCACAAGGCTGACAGTGTTTCCCAGAGTGAGCCAGCTTCCATCCTGGTGGCTGAGCTGGGGACCGGCCATGGAGTGCGGCTCTGGCCAGGCGCAGGCAAGGTTGTGTTTGATGAAGCACAGGGACCAGGAGGACACCATGTATTTATAGTTCCTGAAGTTGTCATGAGCCTGCAACCTTGATGCCTTCTTAAGCAGAGAAATCCATGTTTCAACTGCTTGTTTAGTATTTGGAGGAAAAGGAAAATCGAGTTGTTGCCCATTATGCCCGTAACTGAACAAACATGAGCATTGGCACTTGCAGGTCAGTGCTGTGTGATTGCTCTCCTCTGGCTGGGTGGGAAGGGGTTTATTGTGCATCTGGCAACTGGCAGGTAAAGGGGTGCAGGTGCTGAGCTGCTCTGTTGGAGTCATGGGAGGATTTGATCCTGGGGGTCCTTGACACCCAGGATGGGGGAGGTTCAGCCTGTCCCAAGGAGCCTGGGACCTCTCTGGTCCTGCTGTCCCTTGGTGATCCAGGCCCTTCTCCCCATGGAGCACCAATGACTCCTGCTTGAGGCCTTTTTATCACTTTTTCTCACTTGTCTCCCCAGTTGTAGAGAAATCACCTATTTGTATTTCAGGACAGAAGGTGGAGGTTTGGGGAAATGACAGGCATTTTATAAAGCAATTAAAACCCAACCCCTGTAATTGCTGTAATTTATATACACCTACAAAATAACCAGCTGGTGTGATCCAGGCTTCAAGCCCATTTCATTTGTTTCAGCATGTCAAACAGATGGAAACATTCCATCTGTGTTTTCCTGGGATGCAGAGGGGTTGGCAGCAAGGGTCTGTGGATGCCCTGAGGGGCAGGGGAGCAGCAAAGGGCCATGGAACCATCACTGACAGAAGTATAGCACCTCCAATTGCCTCAGCATTGCCACAGAGATGTGTGATGACTGGACTGGTTCTTGGGGACAGGGCTTGTGTGTGTTTGTGGATGGGAGGAGTGACGCCATCCCCTAGAAAACTTGGGATGCTGCAAATGGGGTGTGGGCACGTGTGCTTCAAAGCTGTACCCCAGCCCCCCACCCTGCCCTGCATCACACTCTGCAAGATGAAAGCAGATTGGTGCGAGTTCAAAGCTTCAAACCTCAGTGCCGCCACGCTGCTGACGAGGGAGGTAATTAGCAAGTGAAATGTTAGTTGCTGTAGTGAAATGATGTTTATAATATTGGGCTGTGAGGAGAGGGGGGGCAGGAGCAGCTGGCTTTTCCATTATCCATACCCCACTGCAAATCCTTCTGGCATAACCAAGGCTCCCTGGATTTTATTCCATTTCTCCAGCCTGTTCCTGCGTTCTGCCTTACTCGCCCTTGGCCAGCAATTTTCAGGGTTGCAAACAATCTCAGAGTATTTTAGGAGCCAGTGGTTTTTCAGGAATGAGTGCTCTGCCTGTTCTCTGTGCCTGTGATTCAAGTTTTCCTGGCTCAGGAGCCCCCAATTACCCATCTGTGTGGAGAAGGGCCATTGGTCTACTGGAGTCAGATGAAAGCCTCAGACTGCAGTTCCTACCTGCAGATGAATGAACCACCTCAGGGACCCTCTTCCAGCCCTGGAGTTTAAAATATTAATAGGATATCATTTCCTGACAAGCACTGCAACAGGTAGCAAGTGCTTTGTTACAAAGCATTCCCCTTAGCAGAGCACATGGAAGTGGCAATGCTGTGTCTCTGAAATTGTTAACACCCACAAACTGTGTTCCCCCCATGGCCACGGATGTTGATATCCCCTCAAATGGGGTCTTCATCTGTGCTTCACTGGGTCCCCTTCTGCTCCCACAACAGTGCAGCCTGTGGACACCAAAGCAGGCCCAGGCATCCCTGTCCTCTCGGGTCGTGATCTGCTGGCAGGGATCTGCTGGCCATGATCCACTGCTCATAGTCTTCTGGCTGGGATCCACTGGCTGTGACCTGCTGGCTGAGATCTGCTCTGGTGAGCAAAGGGCGGCGTGGCTGGGGACTGAAAGCCAGCACAGTGCAGCTGAGCTCTCCCTTCCTGTACCGTTGTAGCTCCAGCTGAAGTGGTTGGCAGAGGACACATCCCTCTCCCATGGCTCATCAGGCTCTTGTTCATCTCCCTCACCCTGTGCAGAACAAAATTGATGATGACAATAGTCAAAATTTGCTCTCCAAAGGAGTGACGGAGGGCAGACATCCATGCTGTCCTCTCCAGCTAGTGACACCCCAGGGTGACCACAGTGCTGGGCTCAGCATCTCCTCCATGGCACAGCCTGCTGGCATGGGCAGGAGCTGCCAAGGACCCCCAGAGCCTTTGCCCAAAGTTATTCCAGTGTCCCTCCTTCAGGCAGTGTGCTGGGTGGCAGAGGGTCTCAGTTCCTGGCGGGGGACACTCCAGCTTTGCTGATCTCTGTATTTTTCCTCTTTCTCCCATTTCTGGACCTGCAGCAAACCCTGGAGACAAATCTCACCAACCTGGTTAAACGCAACAGTGAACTGGAAAACCAGATGGCCAAGCTGATACAGATCTGCCAGCAAGTGGAGGTGGGTGAGGGCCAGGAGGGGCTGGGGGAGGTGCCTGGGACAGCTCTCAGCTCAAGGGAGGCAATGCATGGATCACCCCAGAGGCCTTTCCTGGGGCTCTCCTGGGAGCAGAGATAAGTGTGGCTTGTAGTCCCAAGCAGTGGAGGACACAGGGATGGTTTCCAGGGGTCTGAAGGAGTTGGCATGATTGGGAGCCACTGAGAAGAGACATGAGCTGCTGAGCTGGCCCCAGGCAGGAGGAGCTGCTTTTGATGGAAGAGTGAGTGAAACCGAGTGTGGAAACAGGGCTCACTCAGCCAGGTGACACTGAGCCTGTAACAAGGCTCGTCAACTGAGTGACACTGAGCCTGCAAAGAGGCCTCAGCTGGGTGACACCGAGCATGCAGCAATTCCTTGAACCACCAGCTTCCCATAGGACTAAAGCCCAGGCTGCTGCTGAGATCACAGCCATGGATTCAGAGGGAGTTTGCCAGTGCCTGAGAGAACACGACAGTTGTTTACTTCACCCTCGGCACCCCAGGCCTTCCGGGGTGTGCGAGTCCTGTGCCTCCCCTGCACTCCCTCAAGCCATCCCATGGGCCCAGCAGGATGCAGGAGTGCTGGGGTGGGGTGTGGGGATGTTGCCTGAGGATGCTGTGGTGGAATGCTGTGGCAGGATGCAAGGATGCTGTGGCAGGATGCAAGGATGCTGCAGCAGGATGCAGGTGTGCTGCAGCAGGATGAGGGATCCTCCTGTGCTGGGGGGAGCCCTTTGCCCACAGCAAAGCATCTGTGATGTATTTGCCCAGGGAGCTGCAGCTTGGCCTTCAGCACCTGCATGTCAGAGCAGCTGGGGCTTTGGGGCCATGAAGGGGCTTCAGGCCCTGCGGTTTCTGCAGGCAGCGTCAGCGCTTTGTTCTTCACTCCCTCAGTACTGTCCTGAGGATCTGGCAAGAGGAAGTGAGTACAGTAACCCTTTTTGTGAGTGCCAGCAGAGCCAAGTGTGCTGCCAGTGGCAGCCACTGTCACAATGTGCAAAGAGGGGGGCGCTGAGATGCTCTGAACTTCCAGCCAAAGTAAGGAGCAGAAAAATCCCACTTGACTCTGCAGCACTGCTGGCCTTCTGTGTCACTGGTGTTGTCCTGCTTCTGCGTGTGCATCACTCTGCAGTAGGAATGGCTGTGTTGGAGCTGTCTCTCCTGGACTCAGTGGGTTTGGACTGAGTCTGGGAACACAGATAGCAAATGGATGTTTGGCAGGGAGAGAGGAGGAGCTAGGATGCCCTTGCAGAGCTCTGGTGACAGTCACCAGCCCTTGCTGCTCTGCAGGGCCATGCTTTGGCTCTGAGAACCAACCAGGGATGTGGCTGGATGTTCTTCCAAACCCCTTCCTTTGAATCCAGCTCCAATGTCTTAATGATCTGATGTAGGATAAATTGAAAGATATTTGGTATTCTTGTCTGTTCTCAGACTCTGAGACCTCTAAGCTGTCCTTTTTGACAGAGTTTGGGAGATTTCAGCTTTGTCAGACACTCTGCTTAAAATAACAGTTCAAATAGCATTTCTCAGCTATGCTGAATGCTCAGCTGGGCCCTTGGAGGCATCTTTGCAGAGAGCACAGCAAACTGTGAAGCAGAAAATATCTGTGCTCCCCATCAATCTGATTCCAGGGAATTTTGCTTTTGAGCAGACATGGCACACAGGCAGGCACATGTACTCTGCCCCTCAGACACATTCAGTGTAAATCTCATAACATGTCCAGAGAATGGTGCTGCCAGCACCTTGAGGGACAGGGGTTCACCCCGAGAACTGTCCTCAAGGCCCTGAACCTGTGCTGCCCCTCAGAGTGACTCTAGTGCATGGGGAGCTGCTCTGAGAGAGGTTGAAATGGCCAAATCCTGTGGCAGTGATGGAAATGTGGATCAAAGAGAGGGGACAACAAGCCTGTGGAGAAGCAGAGTTTTTAAAATAGGGATGGTACCAGCCCAGTGTCCCCACTGTGGGGAGAGCAGAAGCTGCATGTGTGCCATGGGACTGTGGCCTCTGTGTCATGGCAGCCTCAGTATGAGCTCCTGGTGTCCCCAGGGCACAGCTGCTACACAGCCAAAAACCTGTTGAGGACTGCTGTCTTGGTTTGAAAGACAGGTGTCAGCTAAGGAAGACAGGAGCCTCCCTTGCAGATGTAAACCCCCTCCCCCTGAATTATAATCATTTTGAAATTAAGGGGCTCTCAGGCAAAGATATGGGAATGGGGATAGCAGTTCTTTACTAGGAAAATTAGAATAAAAATGTAGTAGTACAGAAAACCAGCCAAATAAAAAGCAAACACTGACAGAATCAGAATACAGCCTGACACCCTGTTGGTCAGGGTGTTGGTACCAGTCAAATTAAATCGTGGCTGCAGTCCTCCTGGAGTGACAGATGTGGTTCTATTAAAGCAATGATCCTGTAGAAGAGTGGAGTTTTCCTCTGAAGGTCCAGTGGTAGTGAGATGGGTCCAGCCTTCCTCTGGGAATCCAGTGCAAACAGGCTGTCCTGGTGTTCTGAATCTCCGGTTTTATCCAGGCAGAAATGCTTGGCTCCTCCCACTGGGTGGAGCATCTCCCAATGGGATGATGTAATTTTATCAGTCATGCAGTGAGCCTCAATGGCCCATGAACAGAAGATCCCCCTGGAGGGAGGATGGGTCATGGAAGAGATAAAAGAACAATGCCCCACCTGGTTTTAACAGCTGGCCCATTTACAGAAGATCTCCCCCTCCCAGAGTTATGAGGAATGGAAGAGATAAAGAAACACTGCCCCACCTGGTTTTAACAGATGGTAATAGAATACATACTTTTGGTTTCATCTTGCATTGCAACCTAAGACAGCTGTGGAGGTGGGGTGGGGTCCTCTGCTCCCTCCCCGAGCTGTGTAGATGCACAGGAGGAGGTTTGTTTGTGCCTGAGTCAGGCTGTGGGCTGAGATGCTGTTTCTCATCCCTGTGAGATGCGGAAGAGGCTTTTCCCAGAGCTGAGTTTATTCCAGGACTGTTGTCCCTAGCACATTTCCCCCCACCACTGTGGGTGAAATACTTTTTCTCTCCCTTGTAAAAGCTGCCCAGCTTTCCTGCAGCTGTTTCACCTGCTGAGTCTTCACCCCCAAACCCAGCATTTACCTGGGAGCTGCTTCATCCCTACAGAGTGGTTTGGCCAGTGTCCAGGTGTTCTTGAGCCAGGTGTCCAGGTGTTCTTGCCAGTGGAGCAATGCTGGTCTGCAGTATCCCCTCCATTCTCTGCTGGCCCTTTGGAGGAACCCCAGCCTTGAAAATGCTTATTTTTTGGCAGAAGGCAACTGGGAAAGGGACTGTGGTGTCCTCTGCAACTTTACCTGCCATCAGTCCCCCAGAACATGAACATGGTTGAGGGCAGATTTCTTGCCCTGGGCAGGTTTTCAGATTTAGGCTATGGATGGCTACAGATTTATGTTGTCCTGTAGCCATCCTGGAAGGGGAACACTCCAGTCCTGAGCTGGACCGTTGGGCAGCAGCTGGAGGGATGGACCCAGGGCCGAGCTGAGGTGACCCAACCTCCCCTCCTGTCCCTTTGCCCAGCATTTCCTTCCCACCCCTTACTGTGCACAGTCTTCAGCCTCATCTTCCCTTACCCTCATGTGACCCAGAAGCTGAATGAGAGAGTTAGTCCAGATTTGTGTTCCTGGGAAGTTGAGGTGACAGTCGTCCCTGTGGGCACACAACTTTGAGGGAGCAGGGTGCTGCCAACTCTGCTACAGCAGCACAGCATCACTGCCCCAGCATCACTGCCCCAGCATCACTGCCCCAGCATCACTGCCCCAGCAGCACTGCCCCAGCAGCACTGCCCCAGCATCACTGCCCCAGCAGCACTGCCACAGCATCACTGCCACAGCATCACTGCCACAGCATCACTGCCCCAGCAGCACTGCCACAGCAGCTCTGCCACAGCAGCACAGCAGCTCTGTCACAGCAGCTTTGCCACAGCAGCACAGCAGCTATGTCACAGCAGCACTGCCACAGCAGCACAGCAGCTCTGTCACAGCAGTTTGCTGCAGGCTCCAAACCCTGGGGCCATTCCCCGCTCCCCACCACATGCAGCAGATTGGGAAGATTTTCCACTGTTTTTCCTCAGTGGAGTTCTCTTTGCAGACCATCAGCTGTCTCATACTCCAGTGTTGCATAATCTGCTGGTCAGGTTTAAAAAAAGATCCTGTAGCAAAAATGTGGTTCACTCAAGGCTGTCTTGTTTCAGAGGGATTTGGGAGTATAAAATGATGCTTTAATGAAGTGCTAGGGCTTGATTCCTCTTCTGTGAAGCGCATTCCCCCTTGTCCTGTCCTGTCCTGTCCATCCTCCCATGGATACTGCTCTGCCCTGGAGGCAGAGGACTGGTACCTCTGCTTGTGCCCCCGCTGCAGTCTGTATGGGCACCACTGTGAGCACAGCCATGAGAGCGTGTTGTGTGTCCCTCCCAAGACCTGTGTGTTGTGTCCCTCCCAACACGTGTGTGCCGTTGTTCCTGGCCAGGTGAACACAGCCATGCATGAGGCCAAGCTGATGGAGGAGTGTGATGAGCTGATGGAGATCATCCGCCAGCGCAAGCAGGTCATTGCCGTCAAGATCAAGGAGACAAAGGTGAGGGGTCTCAGCTCGTGTGTCCCTGGTCGCAGGTCCCCTCCTGTGCCCACGGGGTGGCGGCTGCAGAGTCTGCCTCTGCTGTCCAGGAACAGCACTCCCTCAGGCAGTGAGGCTGGGACGTGCCAGCCCCGGCTGGAGGGGCAGCACCAGGCTGTGTTACCTTGCCATGAAGGGTTTGCTTTGGGCAGCACCGGTGCATCTCCTTCTCCAAACTCCAGGTGTCCCCTGGTGCTGCCCCCCGTGGCACCCCATTTCCAGGTGTCCATCACTGCTGCTGTCCCAGGGCTCCTCTGCCAAGGACAAGGCGTGTGCTGGCTGAGACTGGAGGAGGAACAGTGTATTGGTTAGCGTGACAAGTTGGTGCGGAGGCTTGGATCACTCCAGACAGCTTCCTCGGGGCTCTTCACCGCTGTGGTTCTAATAGAATAATGTGGAATTAATATTGAAGGACTGTAGTCCTGTGCTGCAGAGAGAGCAGAGGCTGCACGCTCTGCATTGCAGTGCAGCTGGGGGGGAGCTGCTTCTCACCATCATCTTTATGAGAGTGTTTGGACCTTTCCTCCCGTGGTTCCAGGTGTTTCCCAGTGGTTTCTCTGTGCAGCATCCCACCCTAAAGGGGAAGGGAGCACCCAAGATTCATAGATGCTCATGGTTGAAAAGAATGACAAATGACAGAGGGTCAGCAAAAGCTTTGAGTTTTGTTAGTCAGTTGCAAATAATTTATTTGGCATGGAAATTGTTCTACAGTGATCTCCCAGTATAAGCACACAGTGGTGGGTTTTGGATAAAGGGGTAGGGTGAAAGGAAAGAGAGAGAGAGGGAGGTGGATTAAAGCAGGAGAGAGAGAAAGAATGGAGATCATCAGTCTTGGTTCAAGCATCAGTCCACTTAACAGTGTGTCCAGGGTCCAGGGGGCACTGCCTGTGCTTCCTGGGGGGAACTCTTCATAGATAAGTTTTGCCTGCCCTGGGGAGTTCTCACTTTCTCTGCAAATGAGTTCTCATGCACAGTCCATTCTTCCATACCTTTCAGGAAATGGGTCAGAGGCTTCAGGGGTCTTTGGTGGTCTTGATCCCCCTGCAGTCCATCCCACTTCTCCATCTCATTCCTGTGCTGTGCTCTGTTGTGCTTATCTCCAGGAGCCACAGCAAGGATATTTATCCCAGGACACTGCTGCCCTACCTCCCTGGGGCCCCTTCTCCAGCCCCAACAGCCCTCAGCTGGCTCTGCAGCAGTCCAGCTGTTGGTGTTTGAGACATCAGCCTCACCTTCTGGGCTCTCCATGTGCAGCAGCCAGAGGGCTGGAGGGCTGTAGCCCTGAGGGTGCCTGGGTGAGCCTGCATGACCCCATTGCTGTTCTCACCGAGCTCGGGTGTACACTGGGGTTCCACCACAGTACCTGTGGCCAGGCCCCAAATACAGATGCTGCCCAGGCAGTTTGGGAGTGGGTTCCACTGCGTGTGTAGGCAGAAGAGTCACCGTTGTGGCTCCAGGACACCCTGGCAGCAGTGGGAGCTTTGAAATCCTGCTTCTGCCCCAAGCACTCCAGGGAACATATTTTATGTTACAGTGCTGTCTGCCGGTCCGTCTGTCTGTCTGCTTGCTTTTCCCACCCTCTTCCTTGACTGTTCCAGGCTCTGCTGTCCAGTTCCAGCCATGCTTAGAAGGACCTGGTAGCTCCAAGATGTTGTTTTCCTACAGCTGGCATCTGGGTAGAGGCAAAAGTCACAGATTAGTGCCCAAACCACAAATTAGTGCTCTGCAGAAGCAGTGGAGAAAGGAGTAACCTCTAGAGGCTTTGGCTGGTTTGAAGTGCTCCAGCTGAGGAGCGAAGAATTCTGCTTTCCTGCTGGATTGCCATTTGGTTTTCCATTTGTTCTGCCCTGCTTTTCCTGACAAATGGCCCAACCAATGTATGCAGCCTGGGAGAAGGGAGGGGAAGAACATGCAGATTCCCTCATACCTTGGTCACCCAGCAGCTCAGTTCAGCAGCTGTGAATGTGATGTTTTCCATGAGCTCTGTAAACACTTCCCCTGTTACTGAGGTTCCCTTGCCCTGTGCTGAGTGACTGGCAGGATTCTCATGGCAGCTGCTCTCCCCAGGCTGGCCTGAGGGGAGACGCTGTGTTTGCATGGGAGGAGCGGAGAGATGATGCGTTGCTCTCGCTTGTACGTCACACATGGGACCCTCAGAGCAGGCACAGGCTGTGCCCTGGGGCTTTCCCACTCCCAGCAGAATTTAACGTGGAAAGTGCTTTGCTGTATTCCCTCCCCGGAGCCATTGGGACATTCCTGTGCCATTTCACTGCTCTGTGCTCGCCATGATCAGCTCCTGGCTCAGCACGGGGTTCCCTCTGTGCCTCTGGAGCTCCTGAGCAGCGCTGTGTCCCTGCGCTCCTCCCACAGGTGATGAAGCTGCGGAAGCTGGCCCAGCAGGTTGCCAACTGCCGGCAGTGCCTGGAGCGCTCCACGGTCCTCATCAACCAGGCCGAGCACATCCTGAAGGAGAACGACCACGCCCGGTTCCTGCAGACTGCCAGGAACGTGGCCGAGAGGTGGGCTGGGCTCAGGACACTGCTGCTGGAGCTGGCCCCTGGCTGTAGGGCCCTGCCCAGAGATGACCCAAGTCCCCTCCAGTCACTTCCCCGGAGATGCCCAGTCATCCCTGCAGCCTCACTGTGCTGTCCTCAAATAAACCCCAGGGTCAGGTTCCCATCCCTCACAGAACAGGTGCTGCATGGCAGGTCCTAACAATACTGTGGCAGAAAGCCCCCTTCCCTGGAGTAGGAAAGTGGTGGAAATGTCAATCCAAGGGGAGTTCAGGGGCCAGTCAAACCCGGGGGATGGAGCCCCCCCAGTCTCAGGGAACCTGTCCCCAGGCTAGGCCACCCTCCTGGATGGGGGCAGTGGTCTGCAGGTGCAAGCTGGTTTCCTGACAGCAGGTGAGGCACAGTGAGGCTGCCCCCTTCCCCGTGCCTCCCTCACGCACCCCGTTGCCTGCTGATGGTCCCTTCTTTCCTTCCAGGGTCGCCATGGCAACTGCATCCTCACAAGTCCTGATACCAGATATCAATTTTAACGATGCCTTTGAAAACTTTGCTTTAGATTTTTCCAGAGAGAAGAAACTGCTGGAGGGGCTGGATTATCTAACAGGTGAGTGTTCAGGTGTGCTCCACTCTGTGTCTTTCCCTCAGCCCCCCTGCCCCGTGCTCCACCAAGGGCTGGCAGACCTATTTTAGGACTTAACCAGTAACAAGCACCAGGTCAGCTGTGGCAGAGCAGGGCCTGTGCTGTCCCTAGGACAGTGACATGTCCCCATCCTCCTGTTTCACCCTTCCATTCCTGGAGGACCCATGGAAAAGTCCAGAAAGCTTAAAAATTACGGTCTCCATGACCTGGTGGGGGAGGCTGATGTCCATAAGGATGCAAGAGGGATAAAGATTATATAAGGGTCCATAAGGATTACAGAGGAGGAATGATGAATTAACCACTTATTATACTTGTAAAGCACTCTGTGCTTTAACATTCCCCTTTTCCTGCCGTTTTTCTGGGTCACTTGGTCCTAAATTATGAACCCTGCTGGGCAGGACCTCCGTGGGCCCCTCAGTGCTGCCCTGATAGCCCAGCACAGACTGATGGCTGCCCTCGGGGGTCTGGGAGCAGCAACGGCTGCTGGACCAGCCTGTGCTGGAGCACTGGAGGGATGAGAGCTCCAGGGAGGCGAGGACATCCTCACTCACCCAAATCCGATTTTATCATCATGAAGCAGATCAGCTTTCAGTGAGAGATTAGCACGAGCATGTCCAGATTAGTTATGGGATAATACTTATTCCACAATCAGTGCAGGGAAGTAGGTGGATTTGGAAGTGGGTTCTCAGCCTATTTCAGGGTGGGGGTGTCAGACCTGATGGAGCAGCAGTAACAACCCTGTGCTCTGACTTCTGGATGCTTTGTTGAACTATAAAGTTTAGTTCAGCAGGAAACACAATGACAGATAAAATGAGGGAGTTTTTGGTGTTGAGAGACTCTACTCCTGCTGCAAGCCCAACTCAGTCCTAACATGAGCAGAAAAGCCCTGGGTTTTTAAGGAAGGAAAGCCCAAACTGACCAAAGGCTGTGGTCTGTGCCATCCCACAGCACCGAACCCACCGTCAGTCCGTGAGGAGCTCTGCACGGCCTCCCACGACACCATCACCGTGCACTGGATCTCTGAGGATGAGTTCAGCGTCAGCTCCTATGAGCTCCAGTACACCATCTTCACCGGCCAGGCCAACTTCATCAGTAAGTCACCACACTCCCCTTCTGCAAGGAATCCCCTGTAGCCCAGACAGCCTGTGGCTGCTCCATCCCTGCAAGTGTCCAAGGCCACGTTGGAGCCACCTGGGACAGTGAAAGGTGTCCTTGCCCATGGCAGGGGATGTCACCGGATCAGCTTTAAGGTCCCTTCCAACCCAAACCATACTGGGATTCTGTAAAGAAAAGGTTCTCAGGTTCATAAATGGCTTTAAAGGCTGGGTATTTGTGGAGGAAACAGCAGCAAAGGATCTACCAAGGGCTAGTGGATCAGAGCAATGGACACCTCCCTGTGCTGGGGGCACCATCCCTGAGGTGCTCTGGTCTGCACTTGGTGTCAGCAGCCCCAACGTGGTGAAGCACTGGGAACATTGGAGACTCCTGTCCATCTCACAGCTCCCAGATCCCTGCACCTGGGATCGTATGCAGGGCAGCGCTGGCTGCTCTGTGGCTGGTAACTAACATGGTTTATAAACCCTCTGGAACAGCTCTGAGGCATATTTATTTCCAGGTAGTTTTTCATTAAAATTACTGCCGTACCTAGTTTTTTTTCCGCACCGCCACAGATTTGTCTCACAGGGATGGGATTGGATTTGAGGACAGAGGACAGAATCTCTGATGGTCTGTGGCTTGTGAGAAAGTCTTATTCCTGGTTTTCCTAGCAGCACTTGCCATTATGAGAATTGCTGACAAGGTGTCTCAGAGCGAGTGTTAGGGCTGCCGTCAGTCTGTCCCGCTGGCTGGAAGGACGTTGGGACCAGCAGCAGTGTCACAGCTCCGGAAGGCTGTTCAGTGCACTCCGAAATGTGCAGGAAACTGCCAGAGAAAGTTCTCAGTGACTTTCCAAGCTGGATGTCACTTCCCCAGGCCTGGCCCAGCCTTTGCCCTTGTTGTGGAAAACAAGATGATGCATTTCCTTTCCATGGATGCTGTCGGGTGCCAGTGCTGCTGCAGCCAGACCCGCCTTCTTGGCTCTCCTCTCCTTCCCAGCTAGAGCACATTGTCTCCAGCACTTTGTCCTGTGGAAGCCTGGAGAGCTCAGCCACCTCTGTGGCTCTGCTCTTGGACAGCCACCAGCTCCATGTCCCCTGCACTTCCAGCTGCGGACAGGATGGGGACTTGCTGGTGTCACCGAATGGTTTTGGTAGGGAGGGACGTCTGAAGGTCCCTGTGCCAGCTTTCTGCAGTTTGAGCTGACAGGTTGCTCAGGGCTTGCTCCTTGAGGAAGAAGGACTGTCCAGGGATGGAGCATCTAGAGCTTCCTCACCCTCAGCTAGGAGGATTTTGCCCTTTTCCACTCAGGATTTCTCCTGCTGCAGCTTGTGCCCTCGCCCTGGGATGATGCCGGGGAAGGATCTGGCTCTCACATTTTCCCGCATGCCACTTTGGACACACATGGCTTGGAGTCCCATACACCAAGGGACTTGATCAGAGTCAGCTGCCCACCTCTGTGGTCTGGCACAGGCATTGGGAGAGGAGGAGCTGTGGAGACCACGAGGGTGAGGAACCATGAGGGTAGTGCTGGAGGAGAGCCGGGAGGTTGACATGTCAGAAATGTCCTCCTTAGCCAGCCAGCAGCTTCCAGGTTCCTCTTTGTAGGAGTAGTGAAGAACATATCAGTTAAATCCCTGAGAATAAAATTAATAACTTATTGTCCCTTGGAATTACACAGTTTGGGTGATGGGACTGCATGAGCCCTGGCTGAACTCATGTGAAGAAACATTGGAACACTGAGCAGGAGCTGGGAGCCTGACCAGGAGAGGAAATACCTTCCCAAGGTGTGCAGAGTTGGCCCACCCATCCCCTTCATGCTTCCATCAAAGCCAAGAGCTTGGCAAGAGCCAGATATTTTTATGGATGATGAATACTACAATAAAAAGGATTTTTTTAAGCTTTGGCAAGGGTAGGAGGGAGGAGGTTGGTCTTCAAGGCCAAGCTCTTGGAGGTTGTTCTGTGAAAGAAACCTACTTAGAAGGTCAAGTCCTTCTCGTGGTCATCTCTCAGGCACCTTGTTCTTCCTGATGGAGCATCCCCAGCTGGTCCTTCCTGCAGGGAAGTGACACTGGCCAGGCAGGGCTGGAAGCTGTGTGCTCCAATGAGAGCAGCTCTGTGTGCAGGCTGCGATCAGGATCACATCTGTTTTATTTTCTACTTCACATCACACTGCTCTGTGCCCCTCAGCCATTCCCATGTGTATCCCAAACCAAATTCAGGATGACAGAGACTGCAACCTGGCCTTGTCCTGCAGCTGAGCCAGCCACTGAAGATAAATGAATTGGAAGCCATTGCAAAAGAGGTGTGGAGCATTCCCAGCCCTGCACATGTTGAAACCTCCTCTCCAGTCACCCCAAATGCACAATGCACTCCTCACCTCTCACCAGATCTAGGAAGCCTCCAGCTACTTCTTCCATGCTTCCTTAAAGCCCTGCCCCTGTGCTGGGACAGCTGCCCTGGTTTCCCCTGAGCCCCGCAGCATCTTTGTCCCCCAGTTCCAGCTGCTCAAGTGCTCATGCCAGCTGCAGGGGATCCTCAACCCAGCCATGCTGGGAACAGCCTCAGTGGCACCATGTAAGGCTTTTCCCCTTTCCTGGAGCACTGTGTCACCCCACCTGAGTTACAGCACTACATTTCCACACATGCCAGGCCCTGTAGCTCAGATGCTGCAAATCACTGCAGCAGTCAGCTTAGCATCTCTGTGGTCTTGGATTCTTCATTCCTTCCCATTTCCAGAAAGAGTTCAGCCTCCTGAATGATTTCCAAGTGTCTGGATCCCTTCACTGGGAGCTCATTTTCTGAGAACCACTCTGCAGACCAGTCTGTTCAGGGAGCCAAGCACCAGCCTCCCTTAGCCGTGGATTATTACTCTGGAGCACTGAGGACTGGGCAGGAGCAAGATTCAGTTGCAAACTCATTGATTTGGGTGCAAATACATCCCTTTTTGCTGCTGGAGTTGCATAATGGGGCCCTGGAGCAGGAGGGAGGCTGTCCTGTGGGAGTGGAGACGTGGGAGAGTGATGGTGGGGTGGTGGTGGGATGATGGTGGCCGTCACTCCCTCCCAGGCACCAGCAGCTTCCTGCCATCTGCCTGGGCTGGAAGATGCTGCTGGCTGAATTTCCCTTTCTCTGCACCCTTTCCCCATCACTTCCCATGGCAGCATCCCAAGATGCCAGCACTACAGCCCTGGCCCTGCCTTACCAACGTTGCCTTTGTGTGATAATGAAAAAGATGCTGTGTTGCTGGGATTTATCATCTCTGGAAATTTCCCTGCAGACACTCCGAGCTCCCAGGCAGGCAGTAAATCCTTCTGAGGGACACACAGTTGTGAGCTCTGCATTAGCAGCACAGGGGCTTTGTGGTCTGTCCTTCCCTGGGAATAAATCTCTGCCCCTGTCCCGCACTGCAGGTCTCTACAACTCCATGGACAGCTGGATGATCGTCCCCAACATCAAGCAGAACCACTACACGGTGCACGGGCTGCAGAGTGGCACACGATACATTTTCCTGGTGAAGGCCATCAACCAGGCGGGCAGCCGGAACAGCGAGCCCGCCCGCCTCAAGACCAACAGTAGGTGCCCAGGCACTCAGCTGGCCGTGGCAGGTGCGGGGGGAGACTTTCCTGGGCACGGGGGTGCCCGGGGTATGGCTGAGCACTCCCGGTGAGCGGGCAGTGGGCAGCAGTGGGACGGAAACACCGTCATTAAATTGTTGGAGCGCCCGTCTCCCCTGGTGCCTCTGGGCCTTCTCTGCCTCAGGGATGGTCTCCTGATAGCCCCTGTGGTGCCAGGGACTCCCATCAGCCCTCTGCTCCTGTCAGCATCCATCCCTGGGGTCTTAGGTCATAAGCCGAGGTCCACTCTTGTGGTGGCTTTACATCCCTGGGCTTTTTGGGGCTGATGCAGGGAGTCACAGAGCAACTGCGTTCTTGTGTGTGGCTCAGCTTGCAGAGGGTTGTGATTTGGAGAGCCATGAGGTTGAAACATGTCTCCATGATGGTGGATGGGGCTTTGCAGCCACACAGACAGCAGAAGTTTTTCTTCCAGTTCCTTGAGGATGCCAAGGAAGGTTAAATGTGTTTAGGGAAAGCTGAGCTCTGAGAGGAGTGGAGCTAGACCTTTCCTGGCACAGACAGAGCTCCAGGGTTTGTGGTGGGAAACATTTTTCCATTGAAAGACAGCAAAGATAGCGGAAGCACTGGCACCCATGGCATGAAGGGTGACACGGCAGGGACAATGTGAGATGTTGGGGTAGGAATAAGTTGGCTCTCCAGGCTCCTGCCTGCCCCATGCCTGTGCCTTCCCAGTGCTTTCACATCTCTCCGTGGTCCTGGTGAGCACAGCCATCCCATCTGTCCCTTTCCCAAAAGTTGCTTCTGCCTGAACAAGGCTTTCATGATGATTTATCTCATCCACCTCCTCCTTTTCTTTGTGTGACGTTAAACTGAATAAAGCAACATTGAGGCAATGGGGCTGAGGGAGCTGCTGAGGAGCAAACTCCATCCCAGTCCTCCTATTCATTAAAACTTCATCCCTCCTGCAGCTGCTGTTTCTTGGTGCTTCCCCGGTTTTGAGAGGCATTCACTCTGGGAGTGAGGAATGGGCGGCTTGGGAAGCTGGGAGCGAGGGCGGATGGCCGTGGTGGCAGCTCCCGTTGGACAGGGTTTGCTCTCTGTGATGTTAGCTGAGTGGCAGTCACCAGACCTGCTAGCCCATCTCTGAGGGCTCCTGCCTGGGGATGGGCTGGGTTTGATCAGACTCCAGTCAGATGTTGAGCCCCTCTTGCTGCAGGATGTGTCTGCACCAGCTTCTTGCATATTTGGAACCTGGACCAACCCCACCTGGGACACTGCACAGTTCATGTGTGATTGTGGTTTTGTGAGTGCTAAAGCCCCTTCCACAAGGATCTATCCCTCACTTCCCACTCAGGTGTTGGGCAGGAGAGGCATGTGGCAGTGATGGGCACATCCCTTTCTGCCACCAGTTTGGTGTTCCTCTGCCATCTGTTTGTGTAAACTTAGGACTTCATGAAAGCTTGATTTAGCCATATATATGGATATTATATATATTGCTTTATTTCCTTCTGTGGCCAGCCTCAGGGGACAAGGGCTCCTTTGGGTGTCCAGTGGTGCTGTCACCCTGTGCTGCAGCCCCAGCATGGCCCCGCTGGCTTTTCCTCCTGCTGCTATTTGGGACCAGGGTTTCTCCTTTTCCAGTGGATAATATCCAGAGGATATCACACCCATGCTTTCCCATTGCTGTAACCTTGCTGGAAGTGTCAGCAGCTCAACACAGAAATGGCCCATTAGCATATTTCACATCCCCTTCTGTTCTGAGGGGATGTCTGCAGAGATCTCTCCATCTCCAGAAGGTCGGCGTCAGGACGCTTCCATTTCCGCAGCACCGGCGCTGTCAGTGCTGGCACTAAATCTGCATTCCTGAACAGAGAGGCTTTGGAGAACAGGTTTGGTTTAGTGACAGAGAGACCATCCTCTGCTGAGGCTGGGCCTGAGCAGGACTTATTTAGGAGCAAGTGTCCAAAAGTTCCTGAATGTGCTGGAATGCAGGGACAGGCCCAGCTCTAGCCATAAATAAAGTGCAGGGAAATTAATTTTATAGCCCTTGCCTTAGCCACTGCATCCTGGCCTTACTTTTCCTTGCAATTCTGGCTTTTCCTGATTTCTGCATCTCTTGGCCAGACCTCAGTGTGGTACAGGATGGCTCCATCCACATCCCAGGTCAGATGTCAGGGGTGGGTTTGGTGGCTGAGCAGTGGGCTACAAGGTCACTGTTACTGACTGAATCATGTTGATGCAAGTGTTTTTAAGGAGCAGGATGATCCCTGCAGAAGCTTCCCAGCATGGAGTCTGTGAAAAGATTCATAGATTTAGATGGATTTATGGCTTTCCTATGATTTGATGACTCAGCAGTACAGTGCTGCACCTTTGTTTCTTTCTTTGCAAAAGGTGATGTCTTCAGGGAGGACAGGATGGTGCTGGCAGCCATGCTTCTGTGGGTGTCCTGTGCCCCACAGGTGGCATCTTGGATGGCTGGTCGGAGTAGGGACACTGCCAGTGGAGGCAAAGAGGAGTGACAGAATGCAGGAAGGACCAGCTTTGTGTCCCTGTGTCCCTGCAGCTTTGTTTGTTCTCAGGGCAGAACATGGTGGTGCCTGCAGCATCCTTGGGAGCAGAGTCCGTATCCATCCCTCCTTTCTCTCCACACGTTTTCAGTGGGGAGCTGTCCACCCTCTCCACTCTGCCCCTGTGCCCCCACAGCCAGAGGAGTGGGGCACACAGGAGCTGCTGTGCTGCAGGGCACTGCTGGCACCACTGGCACCCCTGTGCTGAGCCCCGGTGGGGTGGGCTGCTGCTCCTGGATTTGGCTGTGTTGGATGTCGTCTCCTGCTCCTGGGGATCTCATTCCAGTTATTTCCGTAGCTGTGTAAAGCAGCAGGCAGCCTGTCCTCGTTGTCCCTCTGGGTGGGTGACAGCAGTGTCCCAAGCGAGTGAGCCCCTGCTCTGTGTGAAGGGTGCAGGAGCCCTGTGAGGTCCAGGGGAGCGGGGTGGGTGTCTGGGGTCCTGCAGGGTGGGGATGCAGCTCCAGCACACACCTTCCTCTGCCTGGCTCCATCCCCGCATTCCACTGACCTTGGCCATGTTCCTGGCTGCCTCCTCTTTGCTCCCACACACCCAGTGCCAGACAAGATTTCCTCTGCTCCACTCACTCCAGCTCTGCAGGAAGGGAGGGATAATCCAGCTGATAAATGCCCCGGGGGTGCAGCTGGCTGTGTCCAGCTCTGAAGCCGGCTGCTTCCCCAGAGCTCTTGAGCCTCGTGCGGGGATGACCAGCAAAAGGCCGTGAGGAATATCTCAGCAAGCCGAGTTGTTGGGATTAAGGTAATCTGGATGACCAGCCCAGGAGATACACATTAATGATGAGAGGAAATGTTAATGGTGAGGGGAATCGTTAATGATGACAAGAACCATTGCAGCCCTTGGCTTTCTGCAGGGCAGGGCTGGGGGGCTGGAGAACAGTGACTGGGAGGCACAGAGACTGATGATGGTGGGGGAGCAGGGAGTGAAGGCTGCAGTCAGAACCCCCCTTCCTCTGGCAGCTCCCATGCTGGGGGATTGAGGTTGGGATTGTTGTGACCTCTGTGAAGTCTATATTTTTTTCCCACTGCTAGAGTGGTATTTTGGGAAGGGGACTGATGGTAGCAGGTACCTGGCTGTGTTCTCTGAAATACCCTCTGACCCCTCCCAGCCTGCCCATCGCACACACTGCCTGTGGATGTAGCTCAAGCGCTTGCTCCAGGACATGCCAGCACAAACCAGTGACAAGGGCTGGGCTCCAGTTCTTCACACTGACCTTAGCAAGGGGTCACCTTCGGAAACAGAGCTGTGAGTGTCTCTCTCCTGATGGAGCCAAGTATTTTTATACTTCACTTCCTCAGAACATGTCTCATTGCATTACTGCCAGGAAAAGATACAGCAGAAAGATCAGAGCAGCCAGAAGAAGGAGGGGGCAGGTCACTCCCAATTTGCAGCTTTACTTTCAGGCTTCTCAACTCAATTATTCAGCAAATTGGGCTCCGAGGAAAACCAGCACGAGCTACCTTTAGGTAACAGCACGGCACAGATGAGCTCCGCTCTGCAGCTGCAGTTGTTGCTGATGTTGCAGCTCTTTGCAGAAGTTCCCAGCTGTCCTGGAGTTCTCCTTGTGTGTCTGTTTGCAGGGTTTCCTGGCTGTTCTGGGGGTCCCCAGCCCAGGCTCAGGACCCCATTGCCATGGTGGTGTCCGTGTTTCTCCTTGCTGGGACTCTGTGTCAGTAGCCAAAAATGGGAGCGTGCAGGAGGACACAGCTGGTCATGCCCCAGCTGGGTACCAAAATGTGAGGGTGAAGGTATTGGCAGGACTTGGGCTGTTCTCTGCAGCTGTCATTTGCTTTGTCCTGAAGCATGTGAATCCCTGTGGAAATGCTCTCCGGTGCCTGTGTGCACTTTACTGCATCTCTCATGAAAACACAGCAACAAAACCCACCTGAATTCAGTTTGCTTCCTTGTAGCATCTTGGGGTTTTGTTTGCAAATCCAGGGATACAGGGAAATCATTGACAAACAAGGAGGCTGGTTGAAGCTCTGGTACATCGCCCAGATCTGGTCTGGTTTTGGGGAATACACCCAAGCAAACCACCATCAAATACGCAAAGCTGAGAACACGGGATGTGAAGAAGCCCCTTTCCTGCACCATGATACTAATAATGAAAATCCTAATCCATGTGTCTCCTCCCCACAGGTCAGCCATTCAAGCTGGACCCCAAGATGGCTCACAAGAAGCTGAAGATCTCCAATGACGGGCTGCAAATGGAGAAGGACGAGAGCTCCTTGAAGAAGAGCCACACGCCGGAGAGGTTCAGTGGGACCGGCTGCTACGGCGTGGCCGGCAACGTCTTCATCGACAGCGGCTGCCACTACTGGGAGGTGGTGGTGGGATCCTCCACCTGGTAAGGCACCATCTGTGTGAGGGGCTGTGCTTTCCCAGTCCAGCCTCTGCCAGAGATGCCCACCCTGTACCCTTTTACAGCAGGCGGGCTCTGAAAGCACGAGGTGCCCTAGCCATCAGGGCTGGGCTTGGTGCTGTGCTGAGGCTGGAGGGTGCTGAGCACAGCTTCTCCTCTCCTGCAGGTACGCCATCGGTGTGGCTTACAAGTCAGCCCCCAAAAATGAGTGGATCGGGAAGAACTCCTCTTCTTGGGTCTTCTCCCGCTGCAACAACAACTTTGTGGTGCGGCACAACAACAAGGAGATGCTGGTGGAGGTGCACCCACAGATGAAGCGCCTTGGGGTCCTCCTGGACTACGACAACAATGCGCTCTCCTTCTATGACCCGGCCAACTCTCTCCACCTCCACACCTTCGAAGTCTCATTCATCCTGCCGGTGTGTCCCACCTTCACCATCTGGAACAAATCCCTGATGATCCTCTCAGGGCTGCCTGCCCCGGATTTCATCGATTATCCTGAGCAGCAGGAGTGTAACTGCCGGCCCCAGGAGTCCCCATACGTGTCAGGAATGAAAGCCTGTCACTAGGCTGCCCAGGCCTGCCCATGCCCCGTGGCAGCACTGGCTGTGCCAGTGGGTGCAGGTGGCCAGAGCTGCCATGCCAGAGAGCCGCTGTGGCACCCGAGCAATTAAGCACCGTCCACACCCAGCTCCATCTTATTTTAATGGAAAAGTGGAAGAACCTCAAACCACGTCTGGAAATGAACTGCTGTTGGTGAGCTCCAGAGTGCACAACAGTGGCTGGAGCAGCTCTTTGGCGCTGGCTCCCATCTCTCCCCAAGAAGATTGTCCCCTGGATGGTTCTGTCTTCCCTTGGGGGCTGGAAAGGCCAGGGCGGGTTTCAGGGTGACCTGAAGTGCCATGGTGGTCAGGGAATGGCTCATGTGTACCATGAGGCGCAGATTGGGACAGGAAGGGTGGGCTCTCGAGCCTGCTGACAGCTGGTGTGGGGGCCTAGAGCACTGAGCAGCACTTTCCAGGGAGGACTTTCCATGTGGCTGAGGCTCAGTGGCTTCCCTGGTGGGATGGATAAGGCTTGGAGCCCTCCCGCTCAGTGAGCCCTGGCAGTGGTTGTGTGGTTCCGTGGAGGGAGGGTGGTCTGTGGAAGATGGCACTAAGGGTGCTCCTGGCAGCCATCTGTGCTGCAGATGGCATGCTTGTGATACATTTTCAGGGTCCTGCAGTGGAGAGCCACGGACCCCCAGCCCACCATCTCTTCCTTTGAGAGCTTCCCAGTAACTGTGGAGGCCTGCATCCTTGAGGAGCTTTGGCCCCTGGCACAGAGGTTTGGCAGCTGCTCCTTCCTGATGCAGGGTCTGGCCAGCAGTGCCCTGCTCCACAGAAGCCTCCATTAGTGTCCTGTCTGGTGTCCCAGCAGCAAAAACGCATCTTCCCATTATGAGCCCGCAGTAGAGTCCTGCTCAAAGACCACCTCTACGCTCTATGACCCAAAGTCTCAATTTATGACCCCAAATCTTGACTTCTGGTTTGTTCTCCACCATGCCAGGAGATTGGACTGGGTGCATTTTAAAGATCCCTTCCAAGCCAAACTATTCCATGATTCTGTGGTGGTGTGAGTGTGAAGCCATCTTGTTTCCTCTGTGGCAAGGGACTGAGTCTGTCCCAGGGGCTCAGAGACCCTGGTTACTGAGAGCTCTTGGGCTGTCTCCAGTATCCCCAGTAACCACAAGCCCAGTAACCTCAAGTCCCCTGGCCAAGCTCCAGTCTCCAGATTTGTTTAAGAGGCCAGGAGGAGCTGGGTTGACACACAATCCCTGTTGTCACCGTGGGGGTCTGTGGCACAGTTTGGGGCCAGTGGGCATGTGGGTGGCTGGGACATCGTGGGGGCAAGGATTTCAGGCATTATGGTGGTCCAAGGCAGCTGATCCTTGGGCTTTGCTCTGTGGCATTTGAAACCTCTTCTCCTCCTCTGGATGTGGTGCCTCAGTGGGACTGGGGACCACTGAGCTGGGACCACCCAGCTCTGCCAGCCCCTCCCCTCCTGTGGAGCTTGCTGATAGGGAACTACCCTTGCTTTTCGAACCTGATTTCCTTCTGCAGCAGAATAACCTACCTGATTGATCCGGGAAGGCAAGGAGATGGAATCTTTTTAGACTTCAGCTGGCTTTTGATACAGTCTTTCACAGGATCCTTCTGGACAAAATGTCCTGCCCACATCTGGATAAACACATCATGGGGTGGGTGAGCAACTGGCTCACGGGTCAGGCACAAAGGGTGACATCAGGCTGGCACTAGTCACTTGTAGGGTTCTGCAGGGCTCCATCCTCAGCCCTGTGCTCTTCAACATCTTCATTAACAACCTGGATGCAGGACTGGAAAGAATACTAAGTCAGTTTGCTGACAGCACTAAGCTGGGAGGACCTGTCAGCTCTCTCAAGGGCAAGAGGCCCTTTAGAGAGTCCCAGGAAAATTAGACAGATGGGGAATCACCAAGCATGTTTAACAAGGGAAGGTCATGGATTGTGCACCTGGGATGGGGCAACCCTGATTGTGTGTGTGAACTGGGGAATGAGAGGCTGTGGAGCAGCTGTGGAAGGGCCCTGGGGGTCCTGCTCTATGGGTGGTTGGATCTCAGGCAGGAGGGAAATCCCTGTTCTGGGGGCAGCAGGCCAGGGAGGGGATCATCATGCTCTGCTCAGGGCTGAGGCAGCCTCACCTTGAGCCCTGAGGGCAGTTCTGCACACCACAATATGAAAAAGGCATGAAACTATTAGACAGTGAACAAAGAAGGGCTGTGAGAACAGAGAAGGGTCTGGAGGGGTCTTGTGAGGAGTGGCTGAGGTCACTTGGTTTGTTCAGCTGGAGAAGAAGAAAGGGGAGGCCTCTCTGTCATCTTCATCTCCTCCCACGGGTAGTGGAGGGGCAGGTACCCAACTCTTCATTCTTGTGACCGAAAGAAACTGGAGCTGAGTCAGGGGAAGGTTAAGTTGGATGTCAGGAAAAGGTTTTTCCCTCAGGGGGTGGGCAGGCACTGCACAGACTCCCCAGGGAATGGTCACGGCCCCAAGGCTGCCAGAGCTCCAGGGGCATTTGAAAGCTCCCAAACACAGGGTGGGATTGTTGGGGTCTCCTGTGCAAGGCCAGGAGCTGGACTTTAATGATCCTGATGGGCCCTTTCCAACTCAGCCTATTCTGTGATTCTGAAGCCAAGGCTCTGGGAGTGAGTGGCTGGCTTGGACAGGGCTCTTGGGGCTCATCCCATGGGGGCTGTGGCAGACAGGTTGAATTCATCTAGAGCCAGTTCAGAATTCGTCTAGTGACCCCTCCCAGTGAGCTGGCCAAGGGGATGTGTTAATGAGTCTGGTGGTGACAGCTTTGCCCAGGAAGAGAGTGTACAAGAGTTCCCCAGCATGGAATCTCTCCATGGGTCTGGGCTGGGGTTTTTGGAAAAGGGGGATGGGCAGCACTTCGGGAAGGGATCTGCTGGCTGGCCCTGCCAAGCTGAGAGGGGTTTCCCTCTGATACAGGCTGCTTCCCCATGGTGCCTGGCAGGGCAAGCCTAAGGAACACACCTCTCCTTCTGACTCCTCCTGAGCAGAGGAGCAGCTCCGTTTGCCTCCCAAGCCCTGGGGTGTAGGAGCTCAGGGAGGGCACAGCGGGGGCACATCTGCCATCCGCACAGCCTGGCACATGGCCCTGTTTCATTTGGGGAGCTTAAATCACCCTTTTATGTTGGGTGTTTTTCATGGGAAGGTCTCATGGAAGTCCCTTCTGCATGTGCTGGTCCCATGGGGGTCTCATCCTGTGTCACCCTGGAGGGTGGCAGGCACTGGAGGTGGGTGTTGGCCCTGGCAATACCGAGGATGGCGCGCTCAGCATCCTCAGCTCGGAGACCACGAGCCCTGACCATGGCATTTGCACCTGATGAAATTGCACTAATTGTGGGACCCCCTGGCCCCCACACGTGTCTCGTACTGAGCCAGGCAGGGGCTGGGGGAGCCCCACACCCTGAGCAGAGGCCTTTCCCATTCACCTCCATTGTCCTCTTGTGGTACCGAAAGCAGAGCCCCCCCAACTGTCACCGTGATTTGGGGAGCAGCAGCCCCATCCCTGGGCCCTGCTCGGGACAGGGGGAGGCTCATGCTGCTGGTTCCTCTGCTCCTGGTGACACCAGTGTACAAGTTCAGGATGTGTGGACTCCTGGCTCCCCTCAGCCTCCCCTTCCACGTGTAACATTCCTGCTTCCATTTTGTTTGTGGGGAGGGCTGTTCTTCCTGTTGGGTTTTCCCTTTTTGTTGAGTTTTTTTTTTGCAACTTCTTTGTTAATGTGTGTATATATATATATATATATATTAAAAATTATAATATAATATATATATGCTACTGGGTATGTCTGTGTGTGGGGGAGGCCATAAGGTGAGGACAGCCCTGGGATCTTCTTGCTGGCCATCACAGTGTTCCCCAAACTCACAGGAGCACAGGGGACTTGTGGTACCACCCAGCAGCAGCTTTCCTTGTGCTGGCCTTGGCCTAGCCTGGAGAGCCCGTGGGGTGGCCAGGCACAGGGTGTGCTAAAGCTCCATCCAAAAACATCTCTATACATAAATACTGAGCACCCTGCTGCCCACCCCTGGATGATGTCTCATTATCCAGGACACTGAGCGTGCCAACCTGCCCTTTCCCCAGTCGTGGATGGCCACAGGGATTCTGGACATCTCTGAGTGCCAGCCATGTCCTCCTGGTGCTCTCACCCCCCCTCCAGTGCCTTGGAGAGGGTGGGAATTAAGCTGGTGGTGGGGCTGAGCTGGTGATGGGGCTGAACATTGGCCGTGACAACCCCCCCTGCACCCAGCCCCTGCCATGCACAGGGACTGGCAGCAGGGAGGAACTCAGGGGTTCCCCTCTGCCAGCCCCTGCCCTGCGGTCCCCACCAGGCAGGACTGGGCCCAGGGAGTGGGGATGCCCCATGCTGGAATGGGGCCACCGGGCAGAAGCTGCTGGAGAAGGGGCATCGGGGGGAGCCTCGTGTGGGAGAGCACAAGCACACAAACCACCAGAAGACAGAGCCCATTTTTGGAGCACAAGTGCCTAAAGTGTTAAGTGGAAAACACGGTGCAAACCAATGCTGTGCAATTAAATATTTCTTACTTTATACCTTTGCTCCAGGCTTTTTCCTGTTAAAGATTAATCACCACCACATGGCACCTGCCTGGAGGATGAGTTGCTGCTTCCTACAAACAAACCTGTGGCATTTGCATTGGTCAGAGCTCTGCCCTAGCTGTGGGATGTCCGTGGCTGTGCTGGTTTGAAAGCAAAACCAGTGAGAGACTCCAAGTCAGAAGTACCATTTAATAGAGCGAAAAGAAACAAACAACAAAACAAGTAAAAAAACAAGATAAAAAGATAAATGCAATAGTACAAAGGACCACTGACAGAGTCAGAATATGAACCCAACACCCTGTTAGTTAGAGTGGTAGTAGCAGTCCAGATGAAGTAGTCTTGTTGAAGCAGTGATCCTGTAGAAAAGGTCTGGTAGGCAGCTCTTGTCCTCTGGGAATCCAGTGGCTAAGGCTGCCTGTGCTGTCCCAAATCCCAGATTATATCCAGGTGGGTATGCTTGGCTCCTCCCCCTGGGTGGAGCATCTCACAATGGATTTATATCATTTTGTGAGTCGTGCATTGTTTCCTTGATGGCCCATTAACCAGAGATGAGATAACCGGAGAGAGTTGATGAGCCCATTAATCAGAAGATAGAGGAAGCAAGGCAAACACTGCCCACCCGGTTTCAACAGCTCATGGAGATGGTGAAAGAATACATACTTTGGGCACATCTTACATTGTAACCTATGACAGTGGCGCACAGCAGCGATGGGTTGGGTCTGGTGCTGGTGCTGCTGCTTCTGCCACCAACACCCCACTGCCCAGACACCCACACCGAGGAGTGGGGAGCTGCAGTGCCCAGAGCTCACAGTCTCCATTTCCAGACATGGTATTCGCTGGTCCAGGGATTGGCAAGGTAGCCCCAGACCACGGCAGCTTGCCAGGGGGTTGTGCCGACCCCATCCCCTTCATCCATCCCATCACTCTACTCCAGCCTGGTTTGCTGCATGGCCTAGGACAAATGTGTGGGGTGTGGCAGGGATCTGCAGGTGCTCCTGAGCTATGGCCACTTGTCAAACAGATCCTGACACAGGTCCTAAAAGCCAGAGGTGCCCCAACCCTGTTGAGCAGCCCCCATGGCAGGAGAGACCCAGAGCCTTGCCACCCAGCCTGCCCAGAGCCTGGTGAGCACCCAGCGAGCAGCAAGAACACAACAGGAGCAAAAATCTGGCTATCCCAGGAGTCTGTACAAGGGGACACAGATCCTCTCCTTTCACCATGGGACAGTTGTCCCTGGGAGAGGACATAGAGTTGAGCAGAACCTCAAGAGGAATGGAAGCGCAGGAACCTTATTTTCTTTTAAACTGAAAAATAAAACCTTCCAAAGGAGAAGCATTCCCCGAATGGCCACAAACGGGCACTTGAACAGCAAAGCCTCGGCGTGGAGAGGTGAGGCACTGCTCGGTTCTGCCTTCAGCCCACCCCAAAACCGCCGTGAGAACACCCCGGTGCAGCGCATCAGTCCCGGGGAGCCCCTGGGCCCCGGGGGGTTCATCCAGGGCGGCTCGCCCCGGCTGTCACAACAGCTCGACAGCATGGACCGTCTGCTCAGTGCATCCAGAGCTTCCAGAAAGGCAGGAATTCTCTGCATGGATGTGTCTGACACGCTGTTCCCCGGTGCTGCTGGCAAGATTCCTGCCTCGGTGGCTCAGGCTGGGAGTGGGCGTTGCTGTGAATCACCAGGATGGATGTTAGAGCAGTGCCTGGAGAGCTGAAGGGGCCGGGAGGTGCTGGGGAGGGCAAACCTTGACAAAGCAGGATCCCGGGGATGCCGGGAATCACACCCACCCCATCCCTTCTCCCTCCACCCCGAGGGAATGAGAGGAAGCTCCGGAGATTGCTTCATTGTCCGTGGAACGACCATGTTAGGTGGGGAAATGAGTCCTGGGAGGGGAGGATGCATTTTCCTTTGAGGCTTTCCATGGGTGCACTTTGTTATCCCTAACCTGGGGAACCCATCTCCAGGACAAACCACAGCCCAAGGCAAGGCCCAAAGGGATGAGGAGCACTGGGACAGCAGAGCCGGGAGCTCATCACTGCTGGGGCTGCTCAGGCTGCCTTGGCTCAGAGCCCACTTGGGGCCAGCCAGAGGAACGGGAGGTGCTGGGCAAAGGGAGAGCAGACAGCAAAGGATCAGCCTGTGCTGAGATGGTGCCAGGGAAGAAATGTGGCAGTGTCACCTCTGTGTCCTCTGGCTGTGGCCAAAACTTCCTGAGAGCCATCCCCACCGTGGGACTGCTCCCATGTTCCCTCCAGCCAGTGCCAAGCACAGCCGGCTGCTCCAGCCCTTGGCAGTGCTGGGGATGGCCCAGGGCTCTCTGTCACCACTCCTGGAAACCAGGGGAAGCTGTTAATGGCACCCCTGGCCACCTCTTTTCCCCAAAACAGCTAGTGCCAGCTTGAGGCCAGGAAGGACCTCTTGCCTTTCTCTTCCTGCTTTGCCTGGTGCTTTTCCTGTCAACCTCAGGTTTCTAGGAAACAGCATCCCTTGTTGTGAAAGCCAATTTAAAACCATCACGCACATGGCAGGTTGCTTCATGGAAAGGGAAAGGCTGCTCTGAGATGATGGAATGAGCTTTGCTGCTGCTTTCCAGGAATGTCCTTTAAACACAAGAGGTTTCAGCATGACAGATACCAAAAATCAAACCAGAAATGGATTCCTCAAGTCAACCAGGAGGGGAAAAAACAGCGTGCAGCATGGGCTTGTGGAGGCTAATGGCAGGTTTTGGGGGACTGAGGGGAAGGTTGGTGTTGGCTTTTTACTTTCCATTTCTTCTGTAGCTCATTAAATAGGAAATTTTAAAAATCCCTCCCTTGAGAAAGCTTAAAAACCCACTGCCTGGGAACCCTGGGGCTTCCCCCCTGCTCTGGGAAGCTGCAAAGTGAAGAGATAAGAGAAATCACCGGGTTTATATAGCAAGTGATATCAAGATGTGTCATCTGTCCTGTCTGGAGCAGCAATGACTTGCACTGGGGTGGGATAATCCTCACTGGGAATACATGCTACAGCTCTCCCATCCAGGAATGAAAAATGCCTTTAACTGGTGATTTCACTCCAGGCTGGAAAATAAAACCCCAATAGTTAAATAAATGGCCAGAAAAGAAAATTACACCCTGAGCTGCTCATAGACTGCGCAGAGCAAATGAGTTAGAGTCTGAGCTGGCCCAAATTAATCCTTATATGGAACTTGAGGTTTTAAATATTCATCTGAATAACCAGCCCCTAAAACTGAGTGCTCTTGATCATTAGATTGAGCATTGCTTAATATTCTTGATCTGGCTGTGGAGTGGTGGACAACACCTGGAATGAGACCAGGAACCTTTATTGAAGAATTCTGGGGTTTAAGATATGTGAAGGGGAGGGAGGGTGGCGGGAAGGAGGTGGTGAGGACATCAGTGCTTGTGTCTCAGACTAAAAATGGCTGCAGGGGGAGCCTCAGGAATTCTCCTGAGCTGCAAGAACCCATCCTGAGTTGCAGGAACTGCCCTGACCCACCTGAAGCAGTCAGCTGGAGACTCCAGCCCTTCATCGGGCTTTGCAAATCCCACCTGGCCCCTCTCCTGAGAACATCCCATCCAGGCTCACCACTGCATCCTCCAAGCTTCAGAGCCAGGCAGGAGCAGCACAGGGACTGTAAATGGAATTGGGTCCAGTTCTCCATGGCAACGAGCAAGAACTGGGTCAGTGAAGGATGTGAGGAGCCAAGCACTCCCAGGAGTTTTAGAAGTAAACACCAGCCAGAAAATAAGGCACAAGGAGCCGGGGGGGGGGGGGGGNGGGGGGGGGGGGGGGGGGGCAAGGGGACCCTGGGAGCCCAGACCTGATGCAGAGCCCCCATCACCACGTCACAGAGAGCAGGGGGGTCCCCGTCCTGCCCAGGGAGGGGGGCACAGGAAGGCTCCTGCGGGTACTTCTGCACGAGACAGTGGATCCAGGGCTGCACAGAGCAGGGGCTGCCTGGTCCCCAAGGCACACAGAGCCCTCCACAGCTACAGAGAGCAACTGATCCTCAAAAATTCCCTCAGCCTCCCTGCCCCCTCTTTCCCACCGCTTTGAGCCAAGTGCCTTCTCTCCACACAGCCCTTGCTCTCCTGCCTCCCTGGCTCTAATTTATCCCTGTTTATTTACCCAAGTGAGCAGGCTTACATCCATCACTGGGATTCTCTCTGCAGCGGCTGTCTGCATGAAAATCCTCATTACAGCTCCTCGCTGACAGGAGCTGTGCTGGGCTGGCTGTCTTTGATCAGCCAGATGCTGGGATGGAGCTGGATCTGTGCTCAGCAGCCGCGTGGCAGAGACCCCATCGCTGTCCCCCTGCCAAGGCACAGGTGCCTGTGCCACCACAGCCCATCAGTAGCTACCTGAGTGATGGGGCCAGTGCTGAGCTGGCAGGGCAGCAGCAATGGGGGAGGAGGTTTGAGGGGGCTGCAGGGCAGAGCAGGAAGAACTGGGTGGAACTGGGGGATGGAACTGGATCATTTTTAAGGTCCTTTCCAACCCAAACCATTCCATGATTTGAGGAAGGTAAACACCAGAACAATGAGAAAATTACCTGCAGAGTTTTCTGAGCCACGAATTCAGCTGTTGTGATTACTGACGGTCACAAAGAACCACCACCACCTTCAGCTGGTTTGATGATTTAATTGATACCTGGGCTCTGAGCTTTCATGTACCAAAACATATGTCCATCATTTGGCAGACCTTTGCCTTTCATTTGTCATTAAAATCCCTCTGTTCTGTTCCCAGTGTGTCACCCTGATGTGAATAACTTCTCTTGAGTGGTGTCTTCATTTGTAAAATGGGCTTTTTAATCCTGCTCCACCTGATAATGAATTAAACACTCTCTTAACATTCACACAGCACCTGGAGGATGGAGAGCAGTGCTGCTGATGACAAAATTACAGTGTTATTTTATTTCACTCACTGCACAAATACACAACAGCATCCTCTGAGCCATTGAACACCTTCATCCTCATGCCACAATGGAGCCTGAGCCCCGTCCCCTGCACAGCCATACACTGCCCCAGCTACAGCCTCAGGCACTTCCCAGCCCAGTCCCCACCACAGAAGGCCAAGGTGGCCAGTATGGAGATGGCCAAAGCCCCACATGGCCTGGGAAGGTGGGCAAGGGGGGAAGTGGCCAGGTCAGGATGTTCCCTCTGTGTCACTGCAACCCTCCCCTGCCCAGGGCAGGCAGTGCTGGAGTGGTTTGGGGCTGGTTCATGGCATGGGAGCCCTTAATCCCCGATGGCATTGGTACATCAGATGTCACG
The DNA here is from genome assembly GCA_013400495.1 of Nicator chloris. Classification (NCBI taxonomy): domain Eukaryota; kingdom Metazoa; phylum Chordata; class Aves; order Passeriformes; family Pycnonotidae; genus Nicator; species Nicator chloris. The sequence continues at coordinate 88,822 of WAAE01004573.1, forward strand.
TACGGAGCACCTGTATTCTCAAGGCTCCTCAGCCAGGTGGGATGTTCCCCTGGATCAGTCAAGGTAACCAACCCTACCATGCATGGTTCTGTGGGAGCTGGGATCTACCCCTTAGTGCCCTCTGCACAGCCCCTCCCATGGATCTGGGCCTGCCCCTGCACTGTGTCTAACCTGGCTTTCCCCTCAATCCTCTTAGAATCAGAGACTCTCCTGACTCGGAAGGAACCAATCAGGATCAACTCTAATTCCTGGCCCTGCACAGGCAGCCCAACAACCCCACCCTGGGCATCCCTGAGGATGGTGTCCAAACTCTCCTGGAGCTCTGGCAGCCTCAGGCCGTGCCCATTCCCTGGGGAGCCTGGGCAGTGCCCAGCACCTCTGGGGGAAGAGCCTTTCCCTGATCTCCCACCTCACCCCCCCTGACACAGCTCAAACCGTTCCCTCAGGTGGAGACAGGCTCAACAGGAGCCAGGTGGGAGGGTGCCACTTCCTGGAGCTCCTCTCCAGAAATCCTTCTGCTCCATGCCCAGCTCCAGGCCAGTGCTGCCAGGTGACAGCTCAGCAGAGCCCAGGAGCTGCCCAATTATCCACGCACACGAGCACCCGGAAACTGGGGTAGCGGAGGAATTTGTAATTAAATTGCCATTAGATGGGTAACAGATTGTCTGGCAGCTGACAGTGAGTGAAAACGCTCCATTCTGTCATGTTTTATCAGCACGAAATCCATTTGCAAGTGCGCTAATTACATTCCTAATTGCCAATGTGATTAGGGACCTGCAGCTGCTCATTAAGCGTGTGTCACCCTCAGCCAGCAATCTGGAAGGGAGAATATTTAATTAATTGAATAGCACATTGGATGAGGAGGTGACATGACCTGGAAGCTAGGAGCCTTGTGCTGAACAGAGCTGGTGGGCAGCAGCCTCCTCCTTCCAGCTCTGGGCACAGTGTCACACAGCCTCTGTTGGGAACCTAATAATCATAAAAAGCACAGGTTTCTGTCCCCATTATTCCCACAGGAGTTTCCTGCCCTGATGTCCAGACAAATTTTTATCTTCTCAGCACGTCGTGCTCCTTGTCAGTGGGACAGTGTGATCCGTGTGGCTGCCACTCCAGTGTCCAGAGCTCAGCCCCAGAGAGGGATAGGTCCTTCAAGTTGTCCCTTTCCCTGACACTCCATCCCTCCTGGCCACTCTTCCCAGCCCTCCCTCGTTCCCAGCCTTCTCTTTGGCTGTTCTTTTTCCTTCCCCAAACACACCAATAGCCCACGTAGAGGTTTCCCATTGGCACAGGGTGCCCAGAGAAGCTGTGGCTGCCCCATCCCTGGAAGTGTTCAGGTCCAGTTAGATGGGGCTTGGAGCAACCTGGAATAATGGAAGTTGTCCCTGTCTATGGCCAAGGGTTGGAACTGGATGTTTTTCAAGGTCCCTTCCAACTCAAACCATTCCATGATTCCATTTGCTATGGTTCTTCTTCCAGCTCCCTCTGCTTGTCTGAGCAGCCACACAGACAGAGCACGAGTGCATCCAGATCAGCTCATTTCTTCAAATTTAACATACTCTGGTGCTTAAAATATTCCTGGTCACAACAGGAAAAGTCTTAGGAAGCTTCACCTTAATCCCTGTTTAATTTCCACTTAAGAAAATGTCACTGCAGATGTTTAATAAGAATTAATTCTGGATTTTGCACAGTTACTTTCAATTCAATAGCTCCAAGTGTTCTGTGACTCTTCAAACAGACACTAAAGCACATCGAATCCTGCTCCCCATCCATTAACTGCAGTGCTTCTGTCCCTGCAGCCTGGAGGGCCCGGTCCTGCAGTACTCCAGTGCTGAGGGATGATGTGGGGCTGCAGCTCCAGGCTGTTTCTGCCCTGCCAGGGGTCCATTTGGGATGGTGCCAGGGTCTTTCTCAGCCCCGACATCATTTTATCCCAAATTTTTGAGCTTTCTCTGAAGGGTGAGGTTGCCTGTAGTCACATTCAGGCTGAGAAAGCATTCATGTGAGGGAGAGCAGAGCCTGGTATTGGGTCAAGGTGCTGGCACAAGGAGGAAGGGACACCCAGGGAATGTCTTAGCCCCTGCACACCCTCTGGGCTCCCCACAGGTGTGCAAACCTGTCTCTGGCCCTACTGCCCCAGTCCTTTTATAAAATATGGGCAGTAAATAAATAAAAAAATACAGAATCCACTGCAGAGCCAATTATTCCTCCTTTCATCTTCATGCTTGTTTTTTGGTGGTTTTGGGTTTTTTTCTCCTGCTTAAATGCAGTGCTTTGCACTTGTTATTATTGAATTTTCTGTTATTGATTTTGGGCTACTTTTTCAGCATGTGGAGATTATTGTGAATTCCAAGACTGGTTCACCCCCTGCAAGCCTGCAGCACACAGGAACTTGGAATCATTCAGATTGAAGTCCTCTGAGACCATCAATCCCAACAGTGCCCCCAACACTGCCAAGAGCACCACTAACCCATGACCCAAGTGTCACATCCATAGGATCCATCCCCAGCCAGTGCCTCTCCCCTCTGCTGGGAAATGACCCAGTTTCACCTTCAGACACTTTTGGGGTGCAAGTGTTGACAGTGATGTTGGTCCCTCTCCAAACTGTTCCATTCAGCAGCTGCAGCCCCAAATCCCAGAAAACTGCCCCCATCAGCCCTCACCCATCTCTATCACAGGTACCCATGGAAATTCGGGCACCCCAAGGAACCACTTCCCCAAGCTGCAGTGCTTCACTTGATGAGTGGCAGCAGGAACATGTGAGGAGAGGAAGGAAACAGCAGCCTGATCAGGATGAAAACCATTTTTATGTCCACTGGTTAAGACGGGTTCAATAAATATCTGCCCACCACAGCTGCCAAAGCCATTTCCCACAACAAAGGCCTCCCTTTTCTCCCACTTCCCCCTCCCCACGCTGGGATGATGTGGGTGCCGAGAGCCACGGCTCTGAAACCTCTGCTGTAGAAGAAAAACACTTTAAGTCACCTTTTCTGCTCATCCTCTCCCCCCACCAAGTAAATCCTGGGAGCTTGATCTATGGAGCTCAGTGGAGCTCACTGCAGCCCTCCAGCATGGAGTGAGGCACAGGAATCAGACAAAAACACCAGTGGAGAGGGAGATGGGAACACACAGTGTGGATTTTCCTGCCTCCTCTTGCATGTCTCCTTTGGGAGAAGCCTGATTGGCCTTGGGCACCAGGCTCTGCACTCAGGGAGCCCTTGCTCTGACAAATTACCTCCAGGACAGAGGGCAAGTAAAGGCAAATGGTGATTCAGGTGTTCAGACCATCCTCAATCCTATTGCTCCATGGGATGGGCTCTTCTCCATTGCTTCTTGTATCCTCCCTTTCTCCCTGCTCCCAATTCCCCTCTCTCTTCTCTCCATCACCTCTCGTATCCTCCTTTGCTTCCTGCTCACAGACCCTCTCTTTGCTCCCAGTCCTTCTCACTGCTCCCAGTTCTTTTCCCTCTTTTCCATCCCCTTTTGTGCCCTCGTTCGATCTCAGCTCCCTGTCCCTCTCCCTGCTCTCGGTTGCTCTTCCTGCTCCCTGTACCTCTCAGCCCCCCATCAGCTCTCAAACCCTCACTCATTCCCTTTTCCTGGTCCTCTCCTTGCTCCCCATGGCTGGAGCATCTTTTACCCAGGAGTTGCCCCCCGGTTCCATCCACGTCTCCCTGCCCCTCCTCCACAGGTCCTGCACGGAGCTGTGTCCCACACCTTGTCCCCACAGGTCCTGCACGGAGCTGTGTCCCACACCTTGTCCCCACAGGTCCTGCACGGAGCTGTGTCCCCCATGCCTTGTCCCCACAGGTCCTGCACGGAGCTGTGTCCCACACCTTGTCCCCACAGGTCCTGCACGGAGCTGTGTCCCCCATGCCTTGTCCCCACAGGTCCTGCACGGAGCTGTGTCCCACACCTTGTCCCCACAGGTCCTGCACGGAGCTGTGTCCCCCATGCCTTGTCCCCACAGGTCCTGCACGGAGCTGTGTCCCACACCTTGTCCCCACAGGTCCTGCACGGAGCTGTGTCCCCCATGCCTTGTCCCCACAGGTCCTGCACGGAGCTGTGTCCCACACCTTGTCCCCACAGGTCCTGCACGGAGCTGTGTCCCCCATGCCTTGTCCCCACAGGTCCTGCACGGAGCTGTGTCCCACACCTTGTCCCCACAGGTCCTGCACGGAGCTGTGTCCCCCATGCCTTGTCCCCACAGGTCCTGCACGGAGCTGTGTCCCACACCTTGTCCCCACAGGTCCTGCACGGAGCTGTGTCCCCCATGCCTTGTCCCCACAGGTCCTGCACGGAGCTGTGTCCCACACCTTGTCCCCACAGGTCCTGCACGGAGCTGTGTCCCCCATGCCTTGTCCCCACAGGTCCTGCACGGAGCTGTGTCCCCCACCTTGTCCCCACAGGTCCTGCACGGAGCTGTGTCCCCCATGCCTTGTCCCCACAGGTCCTGCACGGAGCTGTGTCCCCCACCTTGTCCCCACAGGTCCTGCACGGAGCTGTGTCCCCCATGCCTTGTCCCCACAGGTCCTGCACGGAGCTGTGTCCCCCGCCTTGTCCCAAACTCAGGACCTCCCTGAGGCATGGTGTGTGTCAGACACTGCCTGAGGACGTGTGTGCCGACTTCCATCTCACTGCAGGCACAGGGGCTCTGCAGAGGCGAGTCCCAGGAGCAGGACACCAGGACACCATCCCCAGCCCACTCCTCCCCGTGCCCGCAGCACTGATTGAGGACAGGAAACCCCGGCTCTCATCGTCCCCGCCTTTGGGTCACTGGAGTCAGACAGTGAATTCATCACAACCAGAGGGATGAACGAGACAGCCTGAAGCCTCTGGCTCTGCTCAATCCCATCCTTTCCAGGGCTGGGACCCAATTAGAGCTGAGTGCTGCAGGCCTCCGTCCACGAACACCACACTAAATGACTGCTCTTGTTCGCATTAGAGTGCCTGGAGAGACACTGGGCAACAATTACTCCGTCTAATTAATGGCCAGACTAAAACAGGGCTCAGTTCTACCAAGTAATTTAAAAATTACAGACTCCATAACCATCCCCAGCACACGAGAGCATCATCCTCATAAAGAACTTTAAATTAAGATCTTTGAGCTACTGTTACGCAGAGGCCATGAAATCCTGTCTGTGTTTAACACAGACACATTATTTATTGAACCCATGGAACGAAGCCTTTCTAGTCTGCTGGAGACCTTGAGAAGATGTGACTCAAAGCCCGGCGCTGGCAGCCCTGGCTCGCCGGGGCCAGGCACAGCCAGGCTAATTAACAGCTCCAGGTTGCTGCAGCATGACACAACATGAACCAGTCCAACTTCAGGAAATCTGGATTTATATTGTTTTCATTAGACTGGTCTCTTTAATGCCCAAGTGCACGCAGGACTAATGGTACATGGCAGCACAGAGGGGACTGTTACATCCTGCTCAGTCAGACCCACCTCACAAGTTGCCACTAAGATTCAGACCCACAATGACACCACCAAGCACATGCCTTGTTCCTCTCAAGTCGTCAGCAAGATCTTTGGAAAGATTTTGAGAAGATAAACCTGAGGCTATTAGAGAAGAGACCTTGAACTGCACATGTGAGAGGCTCTGCAGCATGTTTGTTATGCAGCATCCATGCTGGAGATGGAATGTTCCTGTGCTGGAAAATGAGTCCAGAAGAGGAATGAGGCATTTGGAATATGTGATCAGCCATTGTGTCCCTCAAAGCAGGGAGAATGAGCACAGGCCAGCCCTGTCCCTGGAGTGTGGGACAGCAGGGCTCTCAGATGCAGTGAGAGTTGAGGGATGTCCAATAAATCCACAGCACTGGGCTAGGAATTCAAATGAAATTTTGTGGAAGAAAATGGATGATGGTAAACTAGTTCAGCACAGCACTGAGCTGGTGAACAGAACGGGATACACAAATTGAGGAGCCAGGGAAATGCCCTCTTTGTGTTAGTATCCTTCCCCATTTCCAAGCCCTCAGTGAGGTTGCAGCACACTGTGCTGGCTGCCAGGGAGGAAATATGATTTAAAGAGATACAAACCACCACTGTGGGGTTTTTTGGGAGGAAAAAAATAGTGCACATTCCCACCTTTAGCTCAGCATCAAATGTGGCACTTAAATTGCCTCCATCACCAAAGGTGCTTGACCTAAGCAAGTAAAGGTGTGACACGGGAGGAATGGTGACAGGGAGGGGAGGCATCCCCACAGCATCCCTGTGCCATTCCCACAGCATCCCCCAGCATGGGGAAGCATGAGCCACGTGGTGCACAACACAGGAAAAACAACTAGAGTGTTAGAGACAAAGAGGAGCCACAGAGAGGATGAGCAGGAGCAACTGCCTTTGTCCCTGCACAACACCCCAAGCTTAGTGCCTCTGGTTCTTGAAAATTAAGCAGAAACTGTTATCTGGACAAAAAAATGAAGTCCGGCTGCAGAACCCAAACACGGTCACGGGAGGTTGTTCCCTGCCCTGCAAGGCTCCTACAGCCCAGGCAGGGCCCAGTGCTGGGGACAGCAGGGAGGGAGAGCCCAGCCCAGCCCCAGAGGCAAAGGCTGTGCACTAAGTTACAACACAGCAACCCAGAGCGGCCTGTGGATCATTTATCATCCTGCGTGCACAGGAAGGCAGCAAGGGCATGATAAAAGTCTGTTCGGATTAATGGCTTGAGGAATTAGAGAGGAAGGAAATCACATCAGCGCTGGAATTCCTCAGCCCTGTACTGGAAAACACTTTCCTGATAGTGATGATTGCATGAGCCACATAATCACACTTCTGTGTAGCCCTGTAGTTTGGATGCTGTGTAATCCTTTAGTACAGATACACTCATATTGCACAAAGGTTTTCCTTTCTTCCCTAACTGCTAGCACAGTTAGCCAGTCTTAAGACATATCAAGGTTTTGTGCTGGTCTCCTTCCCTATTCCCCAGGCTGCTTGTGTTATATCCTGATCCCAGAAACACCTTCAAGAAAATTAAAAACAAAAAGTAAAAGTCTTTTTACAAAACCTGATGAAAAGCTGAAATAAAATTAATACACCTAAGGCAAAAAAAACCCAGTTGAAACCAGAATTCCCCATTTCTCCCTTTTTCCCCCCATGTGTGTACCCATATACATATATTTAGAGAACTTCAAACAATTTCCATTCCACTTCAGCTGATCTTTTAACTCATTTCCAAGCATATTGTAAAATGAAAAAAACATGGGAACTCCTCCTCCTGGAAATTCCGAGACCCAGTTTCTGCATCAACCATTTCAAACCATTTATCCACTCAGCAGCTTTTTGGACCAAGGAGTCACTGAAGCTGCAGATGCATCTGCAGGCAGCTGGATTTTAAATTTTAAAAAGGAGGTGAAGCTTAATGCAGGGGTCTGGCCCTGACAGAGATGGCCAAAATGTGGCTGTGATGTGGAAGGGGCCAGGCTGCGGTGATGAGCCCCAGTGGGGTTATGGGCTTCCTTCATCCTGCATCCTTCCCAGTCCTGGTGAGCCAGCCCTGGGGTCTCCAGCACGCCTGGCTGTGTGACACAGCTCTCACTTAATCCCTCTGGATAGAGAGGAAGTTCACCCCTTCAACCCCAGCTCATAGCCCCGTGCATTCTGCTGCTGTTGCTTGAGTGTTTATTTCAGGCCTACTGGGGAAAAAAAAGGAATAAAAAAGTAGAATAGAGGGTTTATTCACTTGCAGAAAGGGCAGTGTTGGAGCTGAGTCCTCTCCATAAGCACAAGGAATATAAATAGCACAGAGAGAGAAAGGAAATCCAGGAGCTGTTTTGGGAAGCATGACTTGGATAGATTTAAACAGCTCTGGCTCCTTCTGATGGTATTGTGCTGGGACATCAGATTAAATCAAAAAAAGCACAAATTGGGAAGCACTTCTTCTGCCCAGGAATCATCAGGAGACAGTTTTTGCATATGGGCCTTGGCTGTAACTTCCCTCAGTAAAATCCATGGATAGTGATGAAGTTCTGGGACATTCACTCAATATTTCCATCTTTTATGGCAACAGTTGCTACTAAAGAAAAATTTTCTCTCATATTCCCAGGCTGGTGACAGCCCTGGCTGCCAGCAGAGGCGTGGACACATCCACAGATTTCCAAACTGCCGGGAGTGTCCTGTGCGTGAAACTGGACTGAAATGGGAGCCCTCTGGTGCTGCTGGCCTGGAGCAAAGGTCTGGTGCTGCTCAGGGGCTGTGCTTGGGCACAGCTGTCCTGAGCTCCAGTGTCTGCCCGGTCCTGCCTGGAGCTACCAGGGAATCAGGGATGGAGTGAAAAGGATGTGGTGGGGACAGCAATCCCTCGGCAGGGGGTCTTGGCAGAAAAAAACACGTTTTAACATCCTGTTGGCCTTAAATCGGTTTTCCCTTCTCCCCAAACCCTCCAAAGGTTTAGATCTAGATGACTTGACTGACCAGCTCGTCCCCATGGACCTGCAAGAGACTGACTGGCTGCTGCTGACACATGGGGACAAGACTGTTATTGATTTTCCAATGAAAACCCAACAATAAACCAGAGCCAAACAACCTTCTAACCCCTCATCATGTTCTTGACATGTGTTTTCTACATTTCAATGTTTCAACATTTGCTCCCCTCAGTACAAAAAGGGCTTCCAGACTCTGCAGCAGGCACAACTGACCCCTCCACCCCCACAAACACACACCAGATCAGGGCAAAGTATTTCTTTTCAGCCCTGTATCAAGGCAAGAAAACAAATAAAACCACTCAAGATTTCTCCAAAATAAAAGTATTACCATTTTCTTATTGAACTATTTCATTGGAAAGGGGGTTATTTCATTGGAAAGGGGATTGTTTCATTTTAATCTGAAAATAACCCACATTGCATTTAAGAGCATCAATTTGTAAAGAGAAAAAGGCTCACTTATCTTTAAAAAAATTACAAAACTAAACATTTCAGCAAAGTTGTTTTCCAGCTCCTCTCACAAGCAAGAGAATTTTGTCTTTGCCAGGCCCTGCTCCAGCAGCTCCTGCCTTGTTTAAATCACAGTCAGAAGCAATTACCACTGCCACCAGCCCAGCCTTCCCTCAGCTGCATTTTTTGTCTGACAGGTAAAATCCTATTCATGCAGTATTTTGCAATATTTTTCTCTCTGAAAACAATTTCCCCCTGACTCCTAGACACCTGATTTCTAGATTAATTTTCCTCTCACCAGCTTTTCTCTTTTCTCCTTTCATTTATTTCTTCTTTTTTTCTTTTTTTTTTTCTTTTCTTTAACTGCTGGGGAAAAAAAATTCTTTCCCTGGTGTATCTGATTTCTCAGCACTGCCAACCCCAGCCTTTCCCTCGCTGCCCCAGGGCTGCAGGCATGGAGAAGTGGCAGAGGAGGGAATGCAAAGGGGATTATTTAAGAGGAGGGGATACTTTCCCATCCCATGAAGGGGATCTGACACCTCTAGTTGTTGGGATACAGGGCAGGAGCACCGCAGCTGCCACAACCCCTCCTACAGACTGAGCCCTCCAGCCAGTTAAGCCACACTCAGGCAAGCACAGCTCAGCTCTCAGCCTTGGCAATGCTGCTGCACACCAGGAGGAAAGAGGCTCATGGAAGTGCTCCATTGAGAATTCCAGTCTGCACTTGAGGCTTTTACCCCTTCCATAAAAACCTGCCCATGTTTCCTCAGCCCCTCACAGTGACAGAACAGCAGGTGCCAGAAGCAAGTTCCCGTGCTCCACACTCTCCTGTCCATGCCTAAATCCCTACATGAAGCTGGAGACATGCTCCTGCTGTCCTAGCAAGCTAGAGACAAGCCCAGGGGGCTTTTCCCAGGAATGGCTTCCTATGAGGTTTTCTTGGTTTAGGGCAAAATTTGGGAAGAATCTTCTCAAATTGGATCTTCTGGAAGCAAGCTCTTCTCCCTCAGCTGGTCTGGGAACAAACCTCCTCTGAGAAAAGTGGAAAAAACTATTTATTTAACAACCAAAAGCTTACAAGCATCAACAATTGAATAATATGAAACAATAAAACTTCTCGCTGATCCAAAGGGATTCTCAGAATGAAAGTGTCCTTGCTGTGGGTATAACTCGGCTCTCTCTCAGGGAGGGCCCAGGTTCCAGTGGGCTGCAGGTGCCTCTCTGGTCTTCTCGGTCCAGGACAGATTTTCAGTCCCGATGAAAAGGCAAAGACTCTGTCCGGGAACCTTCTCTGCTTCAGCTAGCCAAAAACCAATTAAAAAGGAAAAAAAAAAACAACTCTCCGTCCATCTGTCTGAAGACAGCACAGCCCAAGAAGGAATGTGGAAGAGTCAGAGCAGTTCCTCCAAACAAAAACTGCGCGCTCCTTCCCTCTTCGCTCCAGCCTTAAAGGTACAGGACATAATATCCAACACAAACAGGCCAGACAATTTGGGGATACAAGCATCGTAAGGTCACCTTAGGACAGAGGTTCTGCTCCTCACCCCCAGTGAGGAAGTGGCTGGATGGTGCTGGGCACGAGCCCTCCCCTCCAGTGGGCTCCACGGCACCGTGCTTGGTGCCCTCAGCTCTGGGGAGAAAAGGAGAATGGGACAAACTGAGCGCAAGGAATGTCACCGAGGAGACCTCCCAGATATCACTTACCCCTCATCCCTCACCAGGCTCTGGCTCCTGACCTTCATTCTGCTCTGACTTAGTCCAAGAGCCTCTTCCTTGCTGGTTTTCCCTTCCATCAATGAAGGATGCTGTCGTGCCTCCACTCAGCTGTAATCTTGGAAATAACAGTTATTTAACTTCCTAAGTTTATGTTGTTTGCCCAGACACTGAGTTCACCAAACCTTTGCTAAACAGAGCAGAGGAGCAGCCAAGTCCATCCACTGCCCACCAAGAGGGTCGAGAGCTTTTGTCTGCTGGGAAAGCACGCAGGGGATTGTGAGCAGCAGCAGCAGCCCCGCATCATCCACCTGAAGTCACCCATCACCCTGAACCCAGGCAGGACACCTGCTCACCACATATGATGCACCTTGGGGACACCTCTGCCTTTCCTGGAGGAGAAGCAAAAGTCACATACAGAGTCACAACCACTGGCTGTGTCCATGCCACTGCATCCAGCAGGGAAAAAGCCAATTCCAGAGACAGAGCCTCTCCTACTCCAGTGCCAGCTCCAGGCAATGCCATACAGGAGGGACCAGCCAGAAAGGAGGGACCCCACGCGATGAAGACCCTAGTACATCACAATCCCTTGGGTTGTTCCTGGCTGCTGGCTCAGGCACTGCACTTTATCCAGGGGGAGTTTACTTCTTCCAAACACTTTTTGGGTCATCTCAACAATACTAACGGCAACACTCATATTTTCAAGCTTTTCTGCTAACCTGAAGCATTTTCCCTCTCCTTTTGCGTCATTTTAAGGCAGTTAATAAAGAGTAGAAGCTCTTACCACGTTTTTTTTTTTCCCTACTATCATGTATAATAAATGTAGTTCTGATTAAATTTTTACATGCTGTTTAATGCATCAAACAGGAATTTGCTATTCCCCTGGCAGCAAGACAGAAACCTCTCCTCAACACAACACTCATTCCCCAGACTGATCGGCTGTGTCACTTCCATGGGAAGAAAAACTGGCAGTGACAGTTTCCTGGGGACTGCCGAGACAACAGCTGCTGGAAGGTTTTCAATCAGCATGCCTTCATTTCACAGCTCCAGCGCAAACATGTTTATGGTAAATAATCCATCTCAGATGCAGAGAACCAGGTAACCCTCTCATCTGTGCAAACACACATTTGTTGCTGGTAGAAAATTGGAATCTTGCCCATTCAGAGCCATATAGCTGAGAAAACTCAAGGATCTGCTAAAACCAGCCTTATCCAAACTCGAGGCTGATTGAGTAACATCTCAGCTTTGGCTGGGAAACAATTTAGGGAATGTGAGTGTTTTTCCAAAGGCCACCTGTGTTCTGCAATATCCCCAGGGTATTTACAACAGGCTACTGGGTATCCCAGGAAAATCACTCAGGCATCTCGGCACCCCCATCTGTTGGGGAAGGTGATACAGGGAAATCTCATAAATATGATTGCTTGGCAACAGGTTCTGAAAACATCAAGCCTGTCAGTGAAATAGAAATGACAGTAGTCTTTGAGATGTGAGGCGTGCTGGAGCAGAAGACAGGATATTGGGCAATCCCTCTGACCATGAGGGAAGGGGCCTGCTGAGAAGGCAGGAAGAGGGGATTTTAGAGATCAGCATTAAGGTTTAGAATGTAGTCCTTATGTAAATCTAGTAGTTCTCATAGGCTACATGTAAATTCTGTAGGATTTGTGTCTCGCACCGGTTGGTCACTGTAAATCAGAATATTCAACACAGAATGGGATAAAACTTACTGTAACAGGAAATCAGTCCTCTTGGGACAACCCTCTCAGCTGGACTGGTAGCTGAGAGCAGGGCCCTGCCACCCATGGCCCTTGCAAACAAACCACGTGTTCCAAGAGCAGCCCTGTCTCCAGAGATCTCCCAACCCACTGTCATAGCTTGCTTCTAACACCCATCCATGGCAAAGGGGTTGGAACTAAATGGTCTTTAAGATCCCTTCCTAACATTAACAGACCACTTGCAACTCCTCCTGAATTCTCATCCAATGAGCAAGAGAAGCTCCTGGGAGCTGCTGCTCTCGGACGTGTGACAGTGCCTGAGACTGGCAGCCACAGGGCAGGGAGAGGCATCAGGTCAGGAGCACAAGGAAGAGACACAATCTGTTTCCAGGGGGTATCAGCTGATTCTTGAGGCACCAGACCACACTCTCAGGTTTTCTTCTCCTCTGTGTAGCACTCAAGTTCTCTGGTTTTGGCTGGCAGAGGTTTGCTGGTGAATAGCTGGAGATTGCAGGAGGGTTTTCCATATAAGGATTTTCAGGAGTCACTCAGAGTTCCCAAGGGGCTGCTCAGGCTCCTGCAGCCCCTGAGCACGTGGACTTTCCTGAGATACACAGCCTGACTTAGCTCCTCACCTCAGGCAGCAAGTAAAGCCTCCATCAGGTGCATGCTTCCCAAGGGAAGCCCAGCCAGCCACACACTGCTTTCCTGTCAGCAGCTCCTGTGGATCCAACCTTCTGCTCTGCCACCCTCAGCGGGACCCGAGTGCAGCTCTCACCCTGCACATCAAAGCTTCTGGGTCCATCCTGCGGCCACCCACCCTTCCTGGTGCTGGCACTGGGAGCAGGATGGATGGATGGATAGCCCACCCCAGGCTGTGGTGCTCCTGCTGAGTTTTTCACCCCCTCATGCACTGGAGAGCACCATTTCACTGATGCTGAGGAAGCCACAAGCACCTTTCAGGTCTCTTTAATTTACCTGGAATGTATCCATGGAGCCAGCCTGTGAGGACAAGCCTTTTTGGAGAGGGAAGCTTGGGAAAAGAGTGGGAAGGAGGAAAGAGCCCACACAGTGACTCTGGTGTGTGTCGCCAGAGGCTCTCTCCTACCCAGCCCAGCTTCAGTACTGGAGCCATTCCCTGCACTCAGCTTTTCCCAGGTTTTACCCAGTGTCTTGGTTTGAAAGTCAGGCGTCTGCAGGGGAGGGCAGGGCCCCCCTTGGGATGGACAATTCAAACCCCCTCCCTCCAAATTATCACCATTTTGAAAAATTAAGGGCGGTCTCAGGCAAAGATATTGGGGGTAGGAATAGCAGTTCTTTACTAGTATATATAACAAAACAGAACAAACAACAACAACTGCTCCATTAACAACATAACAGAACCAGGAACCTCAAGGGGCTTTGCTTCACAAAGCCCAAGTAAATCTGATCGTGGTGCTCCTGCGAGACCTCTGAGAGCAGAGCGGGAACAGTGGAAAATCCCAGGCTGGTGGATGAGACAAATCAGAAGCTGTGCAGTGGTAGCTGGGATGGCAGGATGTCCCAGCACGGAAGGAGGGTGTGCGGCCACACCGGAGCAAAACGAGCGGCGCCGAAGAAGCGGCAGCGGCGGGACAGGGTCAGCCCAGCTCTCAGCAGGGCAGGAGAAGGCGAGCAGAGTTCCCGGGCACATGAGCAGGTGATGGGAGGTTTCTCAGGAGCGGAATCAGTTGTGACCGTGAACTCCTCTCGCAGCAAGCAAACAGCCTGGCCGTCCTCCTTCTTGCCAAGAGCAAGAGACACAGTACCTGCCCCCAGCCCCACAGTTTCCCCGCCCCCAAAACTCGCATTATCTTCCCCCTCCCAACTTTTGGCCACCTCTTGGTTTTTTGCCAAGCAGTCATAAGTGCTCAGTAGTTAGTCTCCTAGCAACTTATGAGAAAAAATTCTATAAGAGAAAAAAAAAAAAGGAAAGAAACAAATCTAACCCCTAACACCCAATTATGCCTGGAGGCACCATTCCACACAGACAGGACTTCTCACCTTATGCCACAGCACCATGAGGTGCCAGGAAGGAGTTCCTGCACCTTTCCACCATCACTGACCAAGTTGTGCCTAGGAAATACTGATCCCAATGTTCTTGTGCTTGGTCAGGTCAGCTGGGTTCCTCCAGGAGAGGCAGCATCTACACCAGCCCTGGTCCAGGTGCCTTCAGAGCGAGGAGGAATGTCCCTCACTACTCCACGTGCTGTGGTTCACCACTGGGCTGCCTTTGAATCTTGCAAATCTGGAAGAAATATATGAAGGCAGTGATGGAAGACAGCTCCTGGTCACAGGGTAATAGAGAGCAGCTCCAGACACAGACCTTCCTGTGTGACAGGAGTGCCCAGAGGGACGGTTGGGTTCCCCAGGACTCAGGGAGCCACGTGCTGCTCCTGCTGCCAGGGATTCCTGTAAAAGGAAGCTGAGCTGCAGGCAGTGCAGTAGGCAGGGATGGGGGCTCCAGCACAGGTCAAACCCACACAAAGGTGTGGACAGTCTCTGGAGTTCTCACTCCAGAGTCTCAGCAGCTTTCCCAGGTCGTGCAGCAGCAGTGGGAGAGTTGGGTTGTGAGAGATACGGCAGGGACTGCTCCAGCACCCCGAGCTGCCGACTCAAGGAGCATCACGGGTGAGCAGAAACCAGGGAAAGGCACAGCAGCACCAGGAGATGTGGGAGCAGAGCTGAGGAGGGGGAGCTGCAAGGGCAGGTGGGACACTCCAGCCCCTTCCCAGCCAATCTGCATCCTCATGCCTCCCCAAAGCCCTGCTCTTCATGAGGACCTTTCTCTCAGAGCTCCCTCTGGAATGTCCAGAGTTCTCCAGCACTGGAAGAGAAGGATCTGATCCCAGTCACATTATGAAATGGTTTTGATTTCCCCAGAGAGGCTGCAGATGCGGTTCTGAAGGGAGAACTGTTAATGCTCAATTTAGCTCCACATGACCCAATTTGCCTCCACTGATTCAACAAGGGGGAAGCAAGGGAAGATAAATCCTTACACGTGGGCCTTGAGAGCCAACACATTCTGGGCTGCAGAGGGAAGGGATGTGTCTGCACATTCCATTGTGTGGCATTGGTGCAGTCAGAAGTTCCCGGTGACCACGAGCTGAGGACAAAAGCTGGTGGTCTCTCCAGGACTCCTCCAAAGTCAGGCTCAAGTGCCGGTCTTCCACTAAGGCCATGGCTAAAATGCATCTCCCTTAAGCCCTCTCCTGGGAAGGTTTCTGTGGGGAATATCTGTGGCTGACCTACTCCATCCCCATGTGTCACTGTGCCAGTCCTGTGCTGACAAGAATCACTCCTTTTCCTGACCCACAATGTGACATCAGTTCTTTAAAGAGGATAGAGTGATTCAGGAAGGGGTTAAAAGAAAGTTTTCTGTGCTGCACTCCAACCCCACGAAGAGACTGAGGTGAGCTGAACCTGCCTCCAGATTGACACAATTTTCTCCCTGCAGCCAGCAGTGCAAGGACTTGGGGAGTGGCATCACCAAAGGAGCTGGCCCTAGGAATGCCTGGGAACTGCAGAAGGGTCTCATGCAGGTGACATCAGGTTGACATCAGGGTCCCCATCCTGGGGGAGCATGTACTGCTGTTCCCACAGACCCTGCAGCCCAGGGCAGGACCTCTTACATATTTCAGAAGTTAAGCATTTATTGGGGGGGTTTCTGTCTGGGGACCCCGTTTGCTAACTCGGTCCTCAGATGCCATCACTGCCCACAGGGTTTTGCCCTTTGGTTAGGGGCATCTTTATGCACCATTTGCCCTCTGGAAGAGAAATCCCTGTGTGATGCCTGGGGGCACCTTCCCATTACTGGAGCAAAGGCTCCTTCTGATCAAGTGTGTGATGTGGTCTGGGCACCATTTGCCTCTGGGTCCAGCCCAAGCCTGACATTAGATGGAACACTGCTCAATTCCCCATCCCCAGCTGGTCCTGATGCTTCCATACCTCTGCGTATCTGTTTCTGCTTCCCAGTGCTCCTAATGGCTCTGCTACCACCCTCCTCTATCACCCCACTCCTCTTCCCAGCTGAACTCTTCCCCAAACCACGTGTATCTTTCCAATTAAAGGTACAGAAGTGCATCTCTGCAGTCAGATTCCATTGCCCATTCCCTCACAAAGGGCCTGTTTCCAGCAGACTGTTACTCCAACAGGCAATATGCAATTTTTTTATTTAAGAAAACAAGGACAAATGTTTGCTGATAAACATTTCAGGGCAGCGTGCCAATGAGCAGATCCTTCTATTCCTCCTAGAACTGTAAAACACCAGCCTGCTGCCAGCCACAGGGATCAGAGTGTTTTTCTTTTCATACATAAAAATATCTTACTAATGAATCCCCCTCTCAGTGGCCAGCGCTGATGCAGCTCTGCCATATGCTGATACACACCGGGACCTCGTGGCTTGGAGAATATGTAATACTCATCAGACACAAGGAATATTTTTCTCTCCCTTCATAAGTGTTGGCTGAAAATGTAGGGAAGTACGTGACCCCCCTGGCATGGCCCCTGCTCCCTGTCCATCTGCTCCAATGGCAGATGGTCCCTGGAAGGGTGAAGGGCACCCAGCTTCCTTGCTGCCCTGGCTGTGACTGCAGTGCCAGGACACCACTTGACATAAATAAGGGACAATTGTTGTTGCCAATGGCAGAAAAACAGGTGAAGTGACGGGGTGACAATCCTGTGCTGTGAAGGCCGTATGACAAGTGCTGGTGCTTCCTGGTTTTACTCTTCACACTTACGGTACTGAGGGGATGCGTTACATCTGCTGCTGCTACTACAGATAGGTGACACTTCCCGACAGGTTTGAACTCACAAATACAAGCTTGTCCCCAGAAGTCACAGATCCCTGCTGGTCTCAACGACAGAGCCCCTCCCAAAGTAACTCCCCAGTGTAAGTTCAGAAAATGCCTTAAAATATTTTTAGAATATTAAGAAGTGGTTATAACAGAGTAGGAAACTTCAGTTCTGTGAGGACCCATTTGCTTTCTCAGAGCCCAACAGATGAGAAGCCCTTCTTCTGAAGCCTGTTCTGATCTTTTGTTTCCTGCAAGACAGACAGAGTTGTGTGTGACAACGGGGAGTTCTGGAGATGCTCCACAAGAGTAGGAAGTTCAGAGCAAGCCCACACACCCTGCTGTGAGCTGGTCCCAGAGGGCACCGGACCGAGCCAAAAGGGACAGCCCCGAACACGGGGAATTTCAGATGTGTGGGTGTGGCACTCGGGGACATGGGTTAGGGGTGGCCTTGGCAGTGCTGGGGAACAGCTGTGCTTGATAAACTTAGAGGGATGAGGGATTTTGCATGATTCTGTGAAATATGCCCATCATGCCACAGCAATATCAGTGCTTCTTGCCCCACCTGAAATGTGGCTCAGCTCAGCTCAGGGATTTGCATCCCCACCTTGGGGTGGAGTAGCTCCACACTTGGCTTTACAGAGGTCCTAAATATGCAAACCAGGGAACTGCATGTTCCTAACTCCAATGGGAAGAGCCTCGTCACAAGGCTGTGATCTCTGTTCCACAATAAACTTCACCTCCACACCTCAGCTGTGAAATACCAGTTTAAAAAGTCCCTTTCGACAGGAGAAACCAAGATATTATGAGGAAAACCCTCATGGATTTATTAAAGATCACATCACACTCCAGCAACCTGATGTAAATCCAGGCAGGAGCCCATAACTGTGCCTGTGACATCTAATGAACAGTGTGGATCACACACCCTACCCAAGGTTTGGATCCTGGCTGTTATTTCTGCATAAATGCCCCAATTACTGCCTTTTTAATTACACTCATAAAGAAGGGAGGTCCATCAGGCACTGGTCCCCCATTACGACAATGAAGAGCATCACAAACAAATCATTAACAGGCATGAAAAGGCAGGTAATTAATTTAGTATGAGCATAAATGTTATCACATGACTTTATCACCAGCCCGACTTTCAGGAGGGGACACCAATAGTCTTAATTCAGCAACATCTTCCCAATCAATCATTGCCAGGAGGCAGGAGGTGGGTTTTAAGTGGTCAAGGCTAAAATGGGAAACCATCAGGGCTGTCAAAGCAACATGCAGGAATCTCATCTTTCTCAGGGCATCCCTTCTCCCTCAGGGACATCCCATCTCACTCAGGGACATTCTGTTCCACCCGAGGACACCCTGTCCCACCCAGGGACATGCAGGCTATGTGAGTTCACTCACTGCCCGGCAGCTGAGCACACAATTTGCCACCTGAACTAAAACCTGGCAGAGCCAGGGTCATTATTTCCTCAGCCACCATGAGATTCTGCCCCAGAAAATCACCTCCTGCTCTTTGGGTCACAGGAATTCAGACTCCCTTGGGTAAGGTCTGGTGGGAGAGAACAAAGATTTCACTTTCATAACTTTGACTCTACTTTTCCTGAAGAGGGGGCCACATCCCATGGGTAGAGAGCTGGGGGTCCAGAGCCCTGAGCTCCCACACTGGTTCAGCACTGGTGAGTATCCCTGCACGGGAGCACAGGCATAGTAGCCTGGAGAGCCGGAGCTGCTTCTTCTATGTGGGAAATAATCCCACCTTAAAGGCAAAATTGCGCCTATTTGGTTAATTAAGTAGGCACTAGGGAGGGGGAAAAAAAGCAAAACAAAGGCAGACAAAGCCCAAACACATGGAACACAAGGAACACAGAGCCCTTTCAGGGAATGAGGGAGTGAGAAGCATCAATTGACTGTGTAGACGGTGTTTGGGCACGAACCCGAGGCAGCATGAAGAACATACAACAGCGTGAAGAAATGGATAATTACTTCCCCTGCATGGGGAGACACAGACTAATGAGAAGGAAAACAAAAGGCCTTTTGTTTAGTGTTTTGCTGTGTGCTAGCACTGGTGAGTGCTTTCCCTGTGCCTCCCTGCTGTTTGCTGAGACATCCCGGGCTCCTGGGGCAGCATCTGCTCCACGTGTCCCAGACGGAGCTGGGACACGCTGTGGCCACAGATGCCTGGCCTCAGGCAGCGAAATGACTCCAGCACAGGGCTGTGCTTGGGGCAGGAGCTGTCCCCGCGGGGAGCAGCTGCTCCTGCACCCCATCCCTCGGGGCGGCACCATACCTGTCCAGGCAAAGCTCCTCACCCTCCCCAGCAGACAGCACCTCATTCCAGCCCACAGGGACTAGCGAGGGAGTTCTGCTGGCAGCATCAGGCACCCCGCAGGCATTGCCAGACATGCCAGGCTGGCTGCTGAGGGTCCTGCAGTGATGCCAGCCAAGCTGCAGACCACAGCTCCGGTCCGTGCGGGAGACGGGGCACAGTTCCCGTGCTGAGGTGCTCACCAGCCCCCATCCAAGCATGTACCATCTAAGGAAGAACAGCTGGGCAGGAGCTGACCCCCTCTGCCCGGCGCTGCAGGGAGCTGCTGCTGGGAGCAGACCTGGCAGCCCCGTGGCTTCGCAAGGTGCTGGCCACTGCCCCCGGGGGTGCCCGCAGCCGGCACATCCCAGAGCTCTTCCTGGCATGCACAGGAGCCGCGGGATGTGGAGTCTCTTGCAGGCCCGGGGTGTGCACACCCCTCTGTCTGTGTAACAAATGCAGTTCTCACCCTGTCCTGTGCTCAGATAAATAAACCGTGATAACGATGAGTATCAACTTGTGAGTCAGCATGAGAGGCAGTGAGGAAAAAATAAAAGCAGTTTGCAACAGGAGCACCAAAACCCATCCCTGTGAGGCCCTGAGCCTACATAAATCACCTGGTGACTGACAGAGCTGTCACTGGGGCTGACAGGAGTGCAGCCCAGGAGCAGTTATTCCGTGCTCAGGTATCAATTACCATTGCTAATTTTGAAACTGAGACCAGCTGATGCTAACAGGGGACAGGGAATTAAATCATAACAAGTTAAACCATCAAGTGCCTCTTCTGGTTGTTTTCACCCAGAATCCTGAGTTTGAAATGGCCAGAGATTCTGGGACATAAATGTCATAACTGCTGCAAGAGAAAAGGAAAAATCAAAACCATCAACTTTTGTGTCAAGTAGATCTGCTTGTAAAAGGAAATAGAGGCGTTTCCACCCCACATCCCACCCCTCCTTCACTACCAGTGATGGAATGACACTGCTGGGCTGCTGCAGACACATCTGACTCCTCAGTAAAGCTCCCCCAGGGAAGGAGCTGAGCTTCAGCTGGAGTCCAGGCTGGTCTCATCTGTACTTCTGGGGAGGGACATGACTAACAGGGTCAGGGAGCATCTGGTTGCTGTTTTTAGGTATTTTCTGGAGTCTGACTTCAGTTGCACTGCAGAGACCCCAGCTCCCTGCACTGCCTGCTTCCCGCCTGGATGCCTGAGTGGGATGAGATGCCAGAGAAGTGCCAGACCCGCTGATTTACTGATTTCCCGACAAAATAAATCACAGCTCTGCCCATTCCCTGCCATCACTTTCCCCCTCTCCAGCCTTGGCTGCCCCGTTCCCACCAGAGCCGCTGCAGAGCCCCAGGCTGGATGGGCGCACCTTCTGCCCCTCCTCACCCCCCGCGGGAGGGGCTTTGGGGGTTACATGGGCAGTGGGTGGGCAGAGGCTGCATGTGCCCCCAGCATTTTGGGGTCTGGTAGTTGTGTCTTGAAGTGGGAAGAAGGGCCCTGAGCAGTGAGAACTTTAAGGTAAATTTGCTGCATGAATTCTTCCTCCAAAAAGAGCTTTTTAACCCAAAAGTGAAGATTTACCTGAAGAAAAACTAGAACAAGTGGCTTTTGAAGGTGTGGGAGGCTCAGAACAGCTGAATGGGTCAGAGTAAGGATAAAAGGGATAAATAAACCAGCACCCATTGCAGGTCCTCTCGTCCGTGTCTGCTTCCCATCAGCTCTGGACTTCCAGGAGTTACCACAGCCCTTCAGAGCCCCACCAGCTGCCCAGAAGGAGTGGGAGCCTAAGCCAGAGGCAGGAGGAGAGAACCAGAGTGAGGTCCAGGATTTTAGAGGGAGGAGGAGAGCAACTGGAAAAGGACAGGCTGAGGGGCAGCAGCACCTAAATCCAGAGCTCTTGGCCGTCAGCAATGCTGGCAACGTGTCAGGCCATGAGGAATATTTTCCTTCCCTCTGCTGGGCCAAATCCCTTCCCAGGCAGGGCTGCTCGGCAGCTCCAGAGCGATTGCACAGTGACACCCACAGGAGAGGCCCCAAAGCTGTCCCTATCACACTCAGCCACCCTGCCAGTGCTGGGATGGAGCTGACAGGGACACCCCGATGGAGATGACAAGGACATCCTCACAGAGGAGCTCTTCAGAGCTACCCAGGAGTGAGCACAGAGTCAAATGCTCCCTTCTGTGATCTCCGTTGGTGCAGGATACACACACACAAAATAAATCATTTCTGTTCTAGAAATACGTATTGTGATACCAAAAAGTAACACTATTTATTTTTATGTACTGATACCCCCCAACACCCAGGCCCTATAAATATTTATATGTAGCCAGGGAAAAAGATGTTGGTGATGTAGTATGCCTTTGAGGTATATACTGCATATAAAGCAGCCCCTATTATTTGGATATATTGCTGCACCACACACAGCTGCAGTTCAGCCATTCACAGCCATACCAGACATTAAAGGTTTGGATTAGGAGAGGACTCAGTGTGAAGCCCAAAATGTAAAGTCACATTTGGGCAGAGAGGAGGAGTGCTGATGGACACAGGTCCTGCCCGTGTGGGATGAGCCACAGGTCCCCTCTCCTGCTCAGGCTCCTCCTGCCCCATGGGCTCGTGGTTTCCCAGGGCTTGCTGGGATGTTTTCCCACTTGGAGGATCTTGTAGTGCAGGAACAACACCCCCAGTACAATGCCCCCTCCAAGACTCTCCAAACCACACTGCCACCCTCTCCCTCCCCTGTTTTCCCCTACCCCCTGCAGTGGTTGGAGAGGGATCCCATAGGGACCAGCCATGGGCAGCACTGCACAAGCTTGTCTCCAGTACTGGGGTACTTTACATGTGAATGTGCAGGAATGGCCTCTCTCATGGGAGGAAGCCACGAAGACACCAACCATGGAGCCTCTCACACCCGTGTTGTCAGCACGGGCTTCAGGGGGGCTCACCACAAAGCAAGCACAGCACGTGCTGTCCGGGTGTGGAAGGAAATCTGGAGGGAGTAAACTCAAAAATGCATGAAACCTGTGAAATCAGCATCACTTCCTCACTGAGGTGCAGCGTTCTGTCCTGACAGTCCCTCCCCAGAAGGGACATGGTGCCAGGGGTCTGCACATACACCTGGGCCATCGGGGGGTTCAGTGTCTTGGGTTGCAGGAGCTGAGGTCTGCAGGGAATAAAAACCAATTGGGTGCACAACAGTAACTCAGGAGGTGTAATAATGTGATTATACAAAAAAAGGAGAAGTTAATTACTGATCTGCTCTCAAAATTGTTCCCTGTGACGGAGGTGAGGCCCTGGCACAGGGTGCCCAGAGCAGCTGTGGCTGCCCCTGGATCCCTGGCAGTGTCCAAGGCCAGGTTAAACGGGGCTTGGAGCACCCTGGGATAGTGGAAGGTGTCCCTGCCCATGGCAGGGGATGGAATAAGATAGTCTTTAATGTTCCTTCCAGTGGGACTGATTCTGGCCTGCTAGCTGCTGTTGAGAGCAGCAGTAAGGCCTGTGAGAGAGACAAGTTTTCCCAAAACATTAGTCTGGGAAACTGTGCGAAGGAATGTAAACAATCTTGTGCACCTGTTGTTTTTTCTAACCTGTAACAAGATGTTTACAAAGAGGTTTTGTTTCTAATTAGCCAATGATGGTGATGGGGTGTTGATCAAAGGACCAATGATGTCCAGCTGTGTCATAACCATCTATTAAATGGTGTGATTTGTTTAATAAGCTAGAGAATAGCCTTCTGGAACACTTTGGAGTCCTGCATCTTTTTTGTGTCCAACAGCGACCCCTTCCAACCCAAACCAATGCATGATTCTGTGAACATTCATCCTGCTACTGCAGCCTCTGCTCTTCCTGGCAGCAACTCACATACCTGGAACCAAAATATCACCAGGGGTTGAAGGAGTTACAGGCCAGTAAGTCTGTGTTTTTTCCTGGAAAATGGCTTTAAATCGTGATTAAAAATAGGCTAATGGAGCACAGATGGGATGACATGGATTCCGTGATGGAAAATGTGTCAGTGTCTCCAGAACATCCCTGGTACTGCTCCTAGTCCCAGCAGGGGGTGTGGATGGTTGTGGTAGCCAAAAGGCTGCAGGACTACAGACAGGTAAGAGCCAGGGGAATGGTGCCCCCATGGAAAAAAATTACTTGAACAGAAAACTGAAGGACTTGATATTCAATTTTTCATGAACACTTCCACCATGGATCTCACCACTGCGCATGCTAATGTTTTCCACAGCAATCTGGAAAGGACAAAGGACTGGACAGTGCAGCTCACTCCACAGATGACACAGAGGGAAGTTAATTGAACCCAGAAAGCCCATTGCACCGCCAAACAGTCAAGCCAGGGAGATGGAGGATGAGTTTGTAGTTGAACGTTCTCTTCAATGAACAAGTTATTCAGCACCTGCATTTCAGGAGTGCAAAGCCCAGCCCCTGGAATGCACGGTGGGGACTGCCAGGGTGGGAGGGAGTGAATTTGGAAAGAAAAGGAGCTGCTATCATGATTAGGATCATATGTGAGCCAAGAACAGGGGATGCTGTAGCACTTTGGTAGCAAATGGCATCACTGACCAGACTTGGTTGTAGGAGACACCCTTTGGGTATTGGCTGTGCCAATTAATTTCTAGCAGGAGGACAGAGACTGGGAGGTGGTGGGAGCTGGATCCATGGGCCTGGTTGGGGATATTTCATGCTCCTCAGATGAAGTTCCAAAAAACCTGTGTATAGCTTGGGAAATAAAGGGAATAGTGTGGGAGAAAATTTTGATCCCAGATGCTGTTCCCTGTCCTGCCTCAGTGTGCTGGGCCACGGGATGTGTCTGAGCAGACCCATGGCCCCGGCAGACCGTGTGTCCATGCTGGATCTGCTTGGCACAATGGCAGGAGATGGCTGGAGGAGACACAAGGCGAGCAGGGGAGCTGCAGGAACTGTCAGGTTCTGGAGCAGGAAAGGGACTGGCCAGAGGCACCAAAAAGGGTGGCCTGGGAGGCCCAGGAACACCAAGGCAGTGAGAGGGGCACGGCCATTCAGCGTGGGCTGGAGGTGTTTATCCACGGCTCAGGCACATGGAGCAGCCTCTGCTACTGCCCCACAGCAGAGGGCAAATCAACACGTGGTGGCGGGAGCACACGGGGGTAGGACCTGGTCCTGGGGCAGGTGACTGCGGTGGGGATCCTACGTGGTGCCCAGAGCTGTCTCTCGCAGATCCCACCAAAACTGCTCCAACTTGTCCCTTGTTTTTTTCTCACCAAGAGCTGCTTAGGAGGATCCACGGTGCAAATCTTGGCAGAGAGCACCCTCCAGTGGGCACTGGGAGGCCGGTAGAGTCCCCGCGCTGGGCACGGGGTTGTTGCAGCATCCGTGCAGCACGACTGAGCTTCTGGTGAAGGGTGGTGAGGCAGCTGGAGCAACTCCCATCAGAAGCTGACCATGAGCAGTCACACTTAGCTCACCTGCACGGCCCTGGGCTCCAGCTGAGTGTTGCCCTGGTGCCAAAGGTCTTGGAGTAATAAGAAGCTGTTCTGCAAAAGCAGAGAATTTGGCTCTTGACATTGAATCCCTTGGGGTTGGTCCAAGCAGTGATGCTGCTCTGGATTTATCAGCATACAAAAATGCAACACGGGACAGGCAGTTGTGCAGAGAGCCAATGATCCTCACTCTATCACCAGATGTTCAGTGAGAAGACACAAGGCAGAGGCAGTAGGAGTCCTCAGGACAAACTGGGGAGAAGGTCAAGACTGCCTGTTGACCCCCTCGAGGATCTGGGCCACCACCACCCCCCGACCCTCTCCACCCAGTGAGACTCACCCAAAGCCTCCCAAAGGCCAGCCGAGGTGTCCTCTCTGGGCACGCTGTGTCCTCTTCCTCGGAGGGGACGCTCTCCGCGGGGCGGAGTGGAGCCAGAGCAGGGAAAGCAATGCCTGTGACATCTGGTTGTGATCAGTGTTTACAGAACTGGCCTCGCTCCTGCCAGGCCACTGGCCAGCGGAGCTGTTTCCCACGGGATGCCAAGCCCAGCGCTCCTCGCGCCCGGGTTTCGCACATCCGGCACAGCGACTGCACCCCGGAGCAGCCCCTGGGCCCCGGCTCTGCCCACACCGAGGGCTCCGGTCCCGCCGAGAACCAAAACAATGCTCTGGCACTGCTCCTCCTGGAATTTCTCCCTGGGGCCTGTCCACAGCTCCGGAGTCACCATGGGGCTGTGGCTCCCCATTTCCAGCCCTCCCACCCTGGCCAGCCCCACTCCTGATCATCAGAATAATGTGATGACTTCATGGTGCAGTTTGCTTCACATGGAAAGGGCCTTTGTAATTTTTCTTACACTAAATATTTGATCTTTTCTTGAAGAAGACTTCAAGAAAACACAATCGTTTTAGGAAAAAAAAAAAGCCAGTTTAAGTTGCTAAGTGACTAGATTTTTGTAATTTATTGAGGTTGTTCCACTACACGATGGTTTTATGAATCCCTTGGGTCCCAGACTCCAGATCTTGCCTTGTGCTCAATGGCAAGGTGTTCACACCTCTCCAGCTACAAAAAAGGTTTGGAAATTAGGCAAAGGCACACAGAAAGCAAAAGGAAAAGCCCTTGACACTTACCTGGCTTAAAATCCTCCTTGCTAAGCCAGCATTGAGACCTGGGCACTGCTCCCACAACAAACCTGCATCATGAGGGAGAAGAAGAGGAAATCACCTGAAAATCAGACAAAAAAATTGAATAAATTGCCATTTCATCAGATTTGGTTGCCCTTGCCCTGACCATCAGGACAGTGCCCAAGCAGGTGTTGTGGCTACTGGGGAGAACAGTTTGGATCTCGTGCTTGAATTTCAAGACACACAGATCTGTGTTGAAAAAACCACAGAAACAGGCACACTGTCTGTGTGCTCCTTCTCGGCTAGCAGGAGGAGAGGTCAGTGCTGGGAATGGGGAGTGAGCAGAACCCTGATGGGCTCCAGATGCTCTCCCTACCCGGATGATGATTCATGATTGACGCTGCACAAGCCAAGAGAATCAGGCTGAATTCACCCTCCCTGCATCCCAGCAGGGTGTGACACAGTGCCTCAGTTTCCCCATCTGTGCTGGGAAGAGAGTCAAGGCACCAGCACTCCTCAGCTCCTTCTTCCTCGATTTCATCCAGGCAGGTGGCAACCACCACAGTCCATCAGCCCAGGCAATGACAACATGGGAGAGCTCCAAGACTCCTGCAGGAGACGTTGTTCAGCTCTTTGCACAGAGAGGAACTCGGGGTATCTCATGCAGCTGAAAGGGGAAAGACAAAAGGGTAGAAGGAACGGGAAAGGGAAAGGAACAAGGAAAGGGAAAGGACAGTTCTCAGTGGTAGCAGCCCCATGGAGCTGGGTTTGAATGCACAAACATTTACAGAAACCTAAGAAGAGCAGGAATAGTTAAGGAGTCTAGCAAGGTTCACCATACAGGGAGAAACAGGATCATAGGAAATTCCCGGTAGGAATTCTAGTCCTGATCTGTCCCAGGCAACTGGAGCTGCTGGGGATGGGGTGCTGGGCCATCTGGGTTGGAGTTACACCCACCACAACCACTCTTCTCTCAGCTTTTGCTGCTGCCAGGAGCCGTGCAGCCTGGATCTCCCCGGGGTTGGGCAGCCAGGACATCCCCACTGCACCCTGCTGCCACCCCGGGGCCACCCAAATATTGGCTTTATTGGGAGCTGGAGCAGGGAAGACGGGGACGGAGCAGCTGCTGGAGCAGGAACACCCACAGGAATTCGGGGGAAATGCGGAGTTAAGAGCCTGTCCTGCGGCGGCTGCTGGGCGCTGCCCGCCTCGCAGACACTGAAGCCCTGGAGCCCAGGAAGGCCGGGCAGGACTCGGGGTGGCCCCACAGGCCCCCGGTGCCAGCACAGGAGGGACGGCTGCAGCTGGAGGGGCCCGTGCCCTCGGCAATGGGAACGCAGAGGGGAATTGCCGGTACTGGAGGGTGCCCGTGCCCCCGGGCAAAGCACCGGGAGGGAACAGCCGGCACTGGCAGGGGTGCCCGTGCCCCAGCCCGAGAAACGCCACCTCCGGGGATCCGGCCGGCAGCCAGCCCGCAGCGTCCCCGCAGCTCCTGCCGCCGTGCCCCGCCGCCGGTCCGAGCATCCCCCAGCGGGGCTCCCCCTCCCTCCCCTTCCTCCTCCTTCTCCTCCTCCTCCTCCTCCTCCTCCCACAGACCGGCTCCGAGCCCCGGCGCTGCGGCCGGACCACAGCCCTCGTAGCTGCGGGGCACGACGGTGGGAACAGTCCCTGGCTGGGCTGAACCGAACTGCGCCGGAGGGCAACAGGACCGGGGGAAACAGAGCCGATCCACCCCATGCCGTTCTACCGCCGGAGCGTGGCAGTGCGGGTCCGGCCGGCGGGGCCGCTGACGGACCTGCGGGACACCTGCAGCCTGGCGGCCCTCGCCCTGCTGCGGCAGCTGGCCGAGCTCTGCGGCCACTCTGTCGCTCTCCTGGGGGACATCGAGGGCCACCTGCGGACGCTGGCCCGTCGCGCCGCCCGCCTGCACCGCCGCGCCGCCCGCCTGCAGTCGCTGCTGCGGGGCCGCCCGCTCCGCGCCGCCGCCGCAGGTAAGGGGACACCCAGCGTGGGACATCCACTGCTGGGTCCGCTTCCCGCTCCGGGAGGTTCTGCTCCCTGCCCCAGTGCCAGAGGGCTGCGCTGCTGCTCCTCCGACGTTGTCATCCCGCGTCCCCTCCCCGGGCGGGTGACCCACGCCGGCTCCTACTTTCGGGGCCCATCATCCCTGCTTCATCAGCAGGGAGGTCTGGGCGAGCGGGGTAGGGATGGCAATGCCTGGCCAAGGCCCATGGTGCCAGTGGCCAGGGAACCGTGCCGGGCATTGGGGTGAGGTGGCATTGGCATGCTGGTGGCCAGGGCACTGGGGTGAGGCTGGGACATCCCTGCACCCTCTCCCTCTGCCCGGACTTTGTTTCCCTGCTCACAGTGGGCATTTTCCAGGCTGCCAGCCAAGCACACCTCATGCTGTGTCTGCAATTACTGGGGCTGTTTTGGGAAAGCGAGGACACCAGGCTGTTAGGGCTGGTCCTTGCCACCCCAACGCTGTCCTTGCCTCAGGTGCTTCACCTCATCCTGGGGCAGGGGACAAAGGGGGCTGTCCTGTCCAGCGTGGGGCAGTTTTCACTGGCGCTGTTGTGTATCTGGGGAAAATGTTGGGTTCTCACCCAGGCATCCTGTCAGCTCATCCCCTCTCCTGGCAGCCAGTGGGGTTTGGGTTCCCTTGGACTGCTTCCACTTCCCATTCCAAGCATTTCGGTCTGACACAGGCTGCTGTGCTGGGTCAAGAAAGGGCAGCACCGTTTCAGGGGATCTTAAAATAAGCTCATTTTGGAGTTGTTTATAGAAGTTTATTTTAAAGGCTTTGTGGAGCAGGGAGGGCGGTGCTACTCCAGCACATTCCCCTCAAGCACTGTGCATTTCCCAGGCCCTTGGCAGAGCCTGCGCCGCTGCTTTTGGCAAATCCCCTCACAAGAGCTCCCTTGCTGCTCCATCTGCCTGGAGCCGTGGGAAATGACTGCCAGATCCTCACAGCTTGCATCCCAGATGCCGGGAAGGAGCACAGCACCCAGCCTCAGCCTGGGAGCTGCACTGCTCCTGACCGTGCTGTGGACCCATCACTAGACTGAGAAGCAGCTCCCACTGACCTGTGCATCGAGCAGGATGAAGGAGGGCACAGAGAGGCTTCACAGTCACCCAAGCTGACCTGTGCAGTGCGTCGGAGTGTGCCAAACCTGGCAGCAGCATCACTGTACGTGCTGGACCAGGGTCTGCTGGAGGAGGAGCTGATCGTGCCAGTAGCCAGATGGTCCCTCACTGCCTGTGTCTGGCCAGCAGGCTGGGACTGCTCCAGGTGGCCACAGGAGTATTGTGTGTGTGCCACCGTGCTGGCAGGGGATTCGTGGGGGGGAGCAGTGGAGGACACTGTGGAGGAGATGGTGTAGGGGACAGGGGTCGGCAGAGTGATGGTGTGGGGGAGATGGTGGGGGGGATTGTCACGGAATGCCTGCCACTGCTGCTGCGGGCAGGTGGAGCGTGTAGCCCCACGTTGTGTGTTCAGCTAATTCCATGCACCTGGCGAGCAACATCACAGGTAGCTGCAGCTGTGTGTGTGTAAGGCAGCAGCAAATTGTCCTCCTGTGCTACGGCTCCTCATTAGAGCCATGAATATGCATGTATGTAGATGTGCTGGGCTGGCTCAGAGCTGGGGTCAGAGGTGCGTAGTGGTAAAAATGCTGTGATTTATCTTGTGGGAAGGGCTGAGGCAGTGTGAACAGAGACAAGCTCACCTTCGTTGCTGCTCAGTGGCACAGAGACTTAGGAGGTTCATTTCCCCCTGCATCCTAAGGGAGCACAGACCATTCACCCTCCCACCTGCTCCACATCCATTCACCACCAGCCAGTGGGATGCCAGAGCTTCCAGTGTGACTGAACTTACTTGGGTAAAGAACAAAATTCTGACTGGTACTTCAGCGGCAGTTTACGTTGCTAAGTGCTCCGGCATCAGCCTACGGTGGGGAATCGGATCACATCTTGGGGGGCGGAGCTCCTTGTGAGCCCCCAGCACCCCGGGAGAGTGGTGGCTACCCAGGGCTTCAGAGGACACTTCCCACTGAGCTGCAGCACAGCGGGGACCCAGGATTGAGGAGCAAACACTTAACAATGCCCCACACCGGGTTTGGAGTTTATTTTCTCCTCCATTTTCATTTGCTGAAGAGGATCCAATGGCAAAAATCACAGTTCCCCCCTTAAAATTGAATGGAAGCCCATGAAAGATGCTCTAGGGGAGCTCAGCCAGGATCAATCATGCCCTGGTGCAGCCTCTGCTCAGCCAGTGTGGGTCCAGGTGACATGTCACAGCCTGTCTGGCCATCTTGTAAGGACAGGGATGGATGAGGCTGGAGATCCATCAGGTGCCTCCCAGGCAGAGCTGGAGACAACACCAGCCCAGCACCAGCCGCAGCACATCCTTGCTGCAGACCCAGCATCATCCTGGGCTGGATTAGGTCCATCCTCAAGCTCCTCTGAGGCCACAAGATGGGGAACCAGACAGTTCTCAGGAAGTAGAAATGCTCCAGGCTTGACCAAAGCCCAGCTGCAATGCAGGCAGGGCATGGGGGTGGCAGTCCAGCCCACACAGATTACCTGATTCCAGCTCCCATGAGTCTGTGGTGGTTTTCCCTTCCCAAGCCTGGTCCTTGTGCCAGCTCCCAGATTTGGGCATCCTCCATTGGGTCACAAGCCTTTGTCTGGTTTTGGTTCCTACCAGACAGGTTTAAAAATATTAGAAAGCCATGGGCCTCCTCACCCCGTGGCTGGGCAGTTCAGGCCACCACCGTGCAGCAGGATGTGTCCATTGGTGTTTCCAGAGGCTGTGAGCTGAGGGAGCTGCCTCATCCTCCTCAGGAAGGGGAGATGCCAGTGGAGCAGCGTTGCTTCTAGATGAAGAAATCACCCAGCAAAGGCTGGGGAAACACTTGTCTGACAAGTCAGTGTGGCTGTTTCCAGCAGGAGAGGCAGCCAAGGGCTGTTGGATTCCTCTGCTCTTATTCACCAGCAGTGGTGGGAGTGGGGAGGGCACACGCCCGTTGCTGGGAGCTGGTAGCATCCTTCGTCCCTTGGTGCAGTGAGCCAAGGATGCCACAGCTGGGCACAGGGTCCCACTGTGGCCAGAGCAGAGCAGGGGCCAGGCCCCCATCCCACTCCCACTGGCACAGCCACGTCCTGACACATGCCAGCATGGCTCAGTCTCCTCTTCAGGACCCTGCAGCTCCAGAAATAAATCTCAGCAAAGCAGAGGATGGGGTTGGTGCCGAGAGGTGTTCAAGGTGCAGTCCCTGAAGAGCTGCAGGACAGTTCTCTGGAAGGAACCCCAGGCTGTGCTGGCAGGAGCAGCTGTTTACTGCTCCTGCTGAAATGTGCAGCATTCCCATCCTCTGACCTCCCAGCCTTCTCTGAAACCAGCCATGGAGATAGACAGAGGTGTTGACTGCTGCCCCCCACGCCCTCTGCTCAGCTCTTCCCTTGCTAAGCTGGCACAGATATTTTCCCCCATATTCTGCAACTGGATTTTAAAAAAGGAATGAAAGAAGGAAAAAACCCTCTTACATGCTGGAGTTTCCTGCCAGGCTGAAGTGGCTGGTCTGTCCTTCAGTCCCTGGGACAGGGGACAGGGGCTGGAGGCCCAAGGCTCACCCATGTGAACCTGCCTGAGTCCCACTCCTTTGACCCCACAGCTGCCCTTGTCAGCACCTGCCCATGGGGTCAGTGCCCTTAAAGTTAGAACAAAGTGCCAGGAATGGTGCAGGGCTCTCACCACAGAACCATGGGAAGGAGATGTCCCACATTCAGGGGACAAGAAGGGTCGGAGTGAGACGTGGTCTCAGCTCATGCTGATGCTCTCTTCCTGAGCCGTGGCCACAACCACCACTGTGAAGTGGCACTTGGAGCCTTCTTAATCATCAGGACAGGCTGTGGCCAGTGTGGGATGAGGGTTGCTCACCTCACAGAAGTGCCAAAGCCTCACAGTGGTGCCAAAGAGGTTTGTGGGGGCCCCTCTCTGGAACCCAGCACTGCTCATCCCAGCCACAACCCACTGCAGCCTCCTCTGCAGGGCAGAGCAGCTCCCCAAACCCTTCCAGACCTCCAGGACATTTTCTCTGCCTGCATTTCCCCGAGCCAGCGGTGATTGCAGTGTCAGAGGGGCGAGCACATCTCCCCAGGCTGCTGGTGTGGGCAGGAAGTAGGATGCTGACCAAGACTGGATAGTTGGCTTGGCTGCCGGAGGAGGAGGAGAGGAGCCACACCCTCCTCTTAACAGGAACCGTCTGACGGCTCAGCCAGAGGTGGATGGATGGATGGATGGATGGATGGATGGATGGATGGATGGATGGATGGATGGATGGATGGATGGATGGATGGATGGATGGATAACACAAGGCTCCCATCGGCCTTGCTCTGGCTGAAAGCCGTCCTCAGCAGTGGGCTAATGGCCACTCCCTGAAAATGTGTGCTGCAGGCAGCGTGAGGGGCAAGACATGCCAACGCTGCTGCCAGTAGCTCCCCACACTGCTGATGTTCCTGCAAGGAAAGGGCAGCCCTGTCTGGGCTTTTCCAGCCTCCGTGATCACAGTTTCCCCTGGCTCCCCTGGCCATGGGGTTCCTGCAGAGCCTGGCCATGCTGGGGGGGACACGTGGGACATCCTGAGAGCTGATGTTGAGGATGGCATCTCCAGCTCATTGCTGCGACCTCCCTCCTACCCTGTTGGGGTTTTGTCAGGGCTGAGATTCCTGCTTGGACGGATCCAAACGCTCATTCCAAAAAAAGTGTTTTCACCCTTGGGTGGTGTTTTGGAAGGACTCATGTGAGAGCCCCTGGGGAGAGCGGGTCCTCGGGACCCCGTCACCCAGAAATAAGCACATGAAAGCACACGGCAGTACAGCCACCACTGTCCCCTCGCAGCCTCGCACACCTCTTGTGTTTCTGGATTCCTCCTGCCTGGGCCCATCTCTGCAGAGCAACTTCGAAGGAACTCCATGAGCACCAGTGTTCCTGGTTCTTAGGAAGCACTTACAGCCCCGCTTTGGCTGGGAATGTGGTAGCATGGATTGGCTTCAACTATTTGTCTCCTTGGAGTTTGCGTCATCCTAAAGCAGTGTGTGGGATGCGTTCACCTCCGTGTGGAAGCAGGAGCTGGAGCGTGCCTTGGCAGCCGGTTCTCCAGCTGTGGGGAGCTCCGTGGTGCTCCGAGTGCAGGATGGCTCCCTGTGGCACCCAAGCAAGTTATCCATGCATCAAGGCACCAGTGGCTGCGGGGCTGTGCTTTGAGAGCAGATGACCCTTGGGAAGGGACACAGGAATACACCAGGGACCCACCTGGCTGCTTAGGAACGCAGCAGTGCCCTGGGGATGCGTACCCAGCTCCCAGCCTGCTCTGTGTTCCCCAGGTGCCCAGCGCCATGCCCACTGGCCATGCCCATTGCTCTGCAGGTGCTGGTAGAGGGTGGCCACATGCCAATCCCTGTACATGCACAGGAGCCACTGGCTGCCAGCACAAAGTCTGTACTGAGCAGGAGCTGGTGCAATGCCCAACAGGCCAAGGATGCTGGCAAGTAGAATCTTCTCCTTAGCCATACTAGCGGGCTCTGCCATCCTCCCCCTGCTCTCCCACTGGCCACCCACCTTGGCACCGGGATGCCTGGCAGGGAATCAGGCTGGCACCTCGGCCAGCGGCAGGCATGTGGCTCTGCGGGAGTACCCACAGCACAGGGGGTGACCGTCCCCTGTCTGTCTGCTGGAGCCTGACCCCGCACAATGCCGGCCTGGCACAGCAGTGTCTGGCAGCTGGGCACAGCTCTAGGAGCCAACGTGGAGCTGTGTGGCGTGAGGAGACTGAGTGTGGTGGGCAGTGCAGGGATCAGGAGACAATCATTACTCCTTGAGTTAATTAATGGCAGCAGATGGAAGCAGACAGAGAACGAAGTAATTCCCCCCATTACCCAGACAGTGGCTGTGAGCAGCCATTTCCTCCCTTCCTGGCACCCTGAGTGGCTGGCTGCATCCATATGGAGCAGCATGGCCCCACTGTGGGCTTGGATCCTGACTCCGTGTCCTCATAGCCAGGGAGGAGGACGGGGACAGCAGGGCACCACATCTCCAGCACAGAGCAAACGCCCCTGGCACATGTGTGTCTGTGATTCTGTACACGTCTCAGTGTGCACACGTGTGTCTGTTGCAGAGATGGGGGCTCCTGGCATGCTGAGGGTGCCAGGATCTGTGCTGTCAGTGCTCCTGGAAGGACACTCCTGAGTTGTCTTGTGCTTGGTCTATGCTCTGTGGAAATGTGGGGAGTCTCCGCTACTGTGGGGTCAGCCCTGAGATCACCTCCCCCTGTGTCAGGATTTTGCTTCAGTGCTTTCCAATCCCTCCCACCTGGCTGCTGTGGCTGCCCAATGCCAGCACCTCTCCACTGGACAGGGCTTGTCCATCACCATCCGGTCATTGCCATCCCCAGGACCTCTCACTGTAGCTATGTCCTGTGAGCAGGGACAGCAGATCCCCCATTGCATACCCAGCATGGGGTGTCCCCTTGTGCAGAGCATGAGGAGGTTCTGGCCGTCCCCCGGGTGTTCCCCTCCCCACAGCGGGTGGTCCTGGCTGTCAGGCAGAGCGTGGGCTGCCGAGGCCACCTGCAAGGGGCTGCCTGTGTGGGACCAGCTCCCTTCCTGCTGCACTGGGACTCCAGCCAAGGGCAGGGGGGGGGATGGACAGCCACCTCCCTGACAACCTGGAGGCTACCAGCCCCAGGGAACCTTCACCTGGCTGCCTGACCCCCGTTAATTACAGGAGGGTCTGCTCGCACTGCCCACAGCACCCACGCAGGCTGGCACAGCCGATGGCAGAGGTGGCACATGCCATGTCCTCTGCAGGGGACTCACAAATCACATCCCTTGCTGTGGCTCCCAGACCCACCGGAAAGACGCGGGCTGGCAGGATGCTCCATCCCTGCTCAGTCTCCACGGCTCCAGCACCCGAAGCAGGGATGTGTAGCTATGTCTTTAAGAAGGGCCTGGGCTGGGGTGGGAGAAGCGTTTCCATCCAGCCTTTCTCCAGAAACCTGGTTTGAGTTAGTGCGAGCAAGCGACTGCCAGATCTGGTGCTGTGGCCGTCTCCCGCTCCTGGCCAGGGCAGCCACGAGTCCATCCCGGCCATGGGGGCTCAGGGCATCCACTGAGGTGTGGGGCAGCTGCTGTACCCCCTGGCCTTGGGCCTAGTGGGGAGAGGAAGAGGAGGAGGCAGAGTTGGGTAAGTGTTTTGTCCTTTCCTGCCTGTGGGACTCCCTGCCCCGCCCCGGCAGGGCCTGGCAGCGCCAGGACAAGGGCAGGGAGTCGTGGGTACAGGACGTGGTGGCAGGCACTGCAGGTGGGTGCAGGCAGCAGCAGCCCCAGGGCTGGCACAGCTGCCTGCTCGGCTCCTTGCTCCTTCCTGTGCGCACAAAGGGATGGGGACAGTGGGATGGGGCCAGCTGGGCACCCAGCACCCATCACGGGAGGGCTTGCAGGCAGGACACGCCGATGGTGGCAGCGGGCAGAGCCCCAGGAGGGGTGCAGTGCCCTCTGCTCCCTGGCAGTGCCCATGCCCAGCACAAGGGCTGGATGTGTCCCTCCTCTTCCTGCTCACCCACTCGGGCTGGGACAGCAAGCCTCCCCAGAGACCCCACTGGGAGGAAGGTGCACAGCGTGCCCCTGCAGAGGGGCTGGGGGATCCAGTGGCAGTGCAGGGGAGATGCCAATGCCACCCCTCGCACCCCATGTCTCCAGTAAGAGGCTCATAAATGACTGGTACTAATGATGGTGCCATGGCACGTGGTGGCAGCCTGGCTCCGCATTGTTCTCTGGCACAGCTGTTTTGGGGGGCATCCAGAGGAAGCCCTTGGGGGCGTGGGTGCAGGTTGTGCGGTGATCAGGGCTGGGGCGCCCCTGTCCTCTCTGCCTGACCCCACACATGGCTTCATGCCAAGCTCTCACACTGCCAGGGGTGTAGCAGAGCCAGGTGACTGCATCCTGCAGCCCTGGCACACCAGGAGCAGGGAGGGCACCCCTGACAGTGCCTGTCCTTCGCAGGATGGTCAGGCCTCCAGTGCCGTTTACCAGGACGGAGAGCAAGGAAATATGTTTGGTGCGCTGAAGGAATCTCAGGAATGCAGAGCCTGGAGGGAACTCGAGGTGGCACGAAGGTGTCACGGCAGCTCCAGCTCTGCACACAGATCCCCTGCCAGGCCTCAGGGGCTAGCTTGGGGGTCACCCTCAGTGGGGCAATATAAGGTGTTGTGGGGCTGATGTCCCAGCTCTGCCCTCCAGCTTGGCAGGGACCTTGCCAGTGGCTCTGCTGGGACATGGCACCTCTCAGAGTCAGTACAGCCTTGGGAGCAACTCGCCACGGTGCCGGCGCAGGGCTGGGAGCCCTGGCCCTGTTCCCCAGCTCTGGCCCAGCCCCAAGCCGTTGTTCTCCAATGAGCTCATCTGCCTCACTGATTGTGAGATTTAATATGGCCTCTTGGCCCGAAAATAACCAGCTCGGCCACTTAGCAAATGTTTATCGCTTCTTCATAGCTGACTTCTCTGTCAGGAGAGGGTCTGCTCCGGGAACAAGAGTGGAGCTGCTCCCGCACTCGGGCCAGACGGAGCCATGGCACCGGCACTTCCCTGCTCAGCCCCCTGCACCCTCCTGCCCCCTGGCCCGGGCACGGTGAGCCCGGTGTCCTGGTGAGCCATCCGCATCCGTCTGGGCTCCCAGGAACCGTGTGGCCAGGACAGTGCAGGCAGCCGTGTGTGCCTGTGGGGCTGGAGGAGGATGCTGGGTCTGGGGCTGCCCCGCACAAAGTGACAAGTGGCTCAGAGTGAAGGGCACCTTGCGTGGCTCCAGGGCAAGGAGTAGAACAATGGCCAAGCTGTCGGATCATCGCAGCCCCACGACCCACAGTGGGGCTGTTGGTACAGGTGTCGCTGCCCCCCCTGCCTGACACTATGTGCTAGGCTTGGCTGGGGCTTAGGGAAGTGGCAGAAAGTATTTTCTTGATAGAATTTCTGCAAATCGCTCCCAACTCGCCCAAGTCCTTCCCCTCCCTGGGGAGTGCAGAGGCTGGGTGAGTGGGAGCCAGCCTGCACTGCCTACAGCCCCATGCCTGGGTCCCGGTGAGCTGAGGCACTGCCACACAGCCCAGCCCCAGAACAGGGACACAGCACGGGCAGCAGGGTGCCACCGCGGGGGCCCTGCACTGCTGCGGCTGTCACACCCACCTGCTCCCACATCAGTCACACAAACTGCTCCTTGCACCAAGTACTGATCCAATTTGTGGCTGTTTCCATAACAACCTCCCAGCGCTTTCTGGTCCTTTCTGTTGCTATATGGATGCCAAGATCTGATGTGTCAGGAATGCTCTGTCCTGGGACACAGCGACTGGGCTGAGCCATCCCAATCCCTCTTGGCTCCCAGGGGTGAAGGGCTGTGCACCTGGGAGGTCTTGGCATGCTGGACAGGTTTCCCCACTCTGGGAAGGAGTTTTTCCCCATGAGAGGGATATGGTGAGGTTTGGGCCAGGGGAAGGAACCCCAGGCCCATAGCTGATCCAAGACTCCTGGGGGCCTTGACATGGAGCTGAGCTTTGTTCCATCATGGTACTGCCTGGGACACTCAATGCCAGGAATGGGGAGCTGGGAGGCACTGGCAGACAGAGACAACCCTGTTTCTCCTACCTGAGATGACATCACCCCCAGGCCTGGCTCTTGCAATGTCCTGCAGCTCTCACACAGGGTTCCTGACTGAACCCAGCCCCAAAGCTCTTCCCACACCTCCTGTTCCCCTCTGTGCATGGCTCCAGCTGCTCTTGGAGCTGACTTCTGCCTCCTGTCAGAGATTCTCGACACCTTGCATCCATCCATGCCCTGTTCAGCCATCCCACAGGGTCAGCGCTGGGGTCCCTACCCAGCCCCAACACCCCTGGTGTGCCGAGGCCCCAGGACCTCACACGCAGCCTCACTGCCTTAGGGGTGCCCAGCCCTGGCACCATCTCATCCCCACCACCGCAGTGGCTGTCCAGCCCCAGGACCTCCACTCATGCCTAAACCAAACAACTCCGCAGGGGCTACCCAGTCCAACAGCCGCCAACCCCATCCCCTCACCCTGGGAGCTGGACAGCCCTGGTATCCCCACACTGAGGGTGCCCGGCCCCGGCCCCGCCATACAATCACCCTGATATCCCTATCTTCTCGGGGGGTGTCCAGCGCCGGTATCGCCATCCCCGTCACCTCAGTACTCCCCAGCCCCAATCCTCCCACCCTATCCCCATCACCCCGGTATTCCCGAGCCCCGCGCCGCCCCCGCCCGGCCCCCGCAGCCGCCGCCATTGGGCGCCCGTTCGGCTCCGAGGGGGCGGCGGGGNGGCCGGGCAGCGGCGGAGGATGGGCAACGCGCAGCGGAAGGGGCCGCGCAGCCAGCGGCGGGGCAGGATGCGCTCGGCAACAGGTACCGGCGCGGGCGGGGCGGCACCGAACTCGCGCCCCCGCCGCCCCCGGGAGCACGGGCACCCCCGAGACCCCGGGTTGCGGCGGCGGGCAGGGGGAGGCTCGGGCTCCGGCTCGGCACTACTTGCTCCCCCGTCCCGGTGGGTCGCTTGGAGGACACGGGCGGAGGTCACCCTGGCCGAGGCTTAGCCTCCTGACGGGACGGCGCGGGATGAGGCTGGCAGTGGGGCCACCACGGTCCCCCAGCGTGTGGGACAGGTGCTGGCTGTCCGAGCTGCGGGGAGCCAGCCCCATGCAATGGGGAACCAGCCCTGCGGACGGGGATCCAGCCCCAAGGTGTGGGGAGGCAGCTTGGGCAGTGGGGATCCAGCCCTGGTCATGGGAATCCGGTCCCAAGATGTGGGAAGCCAGTCCTGGGCGTGGGGCTGCAGCCCAGGCAGTGGGGAGCTAGCCCTGGGGCAGGGATGCAGCTCCAAGGTGTGGGGAGCCGGCCCCCGGCAGTGGGGAACCCCTGTAGTTGCTGTCCCCGGAGCTGGGCCCCCCCAGGCAGGGAGCTCAGTGACTGCAGCCCCCGCACCCCAGCTCCCTTCTCCTACACATCGCAGTGGTGGTGGGTGTTTGGGGGCTCTTGTACCACAAACAATCTTGGGGAGGTGGACAGCCCTGCAGCTCTGCAGGCAGCTTTTTGAGGGAGAGCAGAGGGAGCAGAGGACTCACTTATTGCTGGGAGTGGGCAGTGAGGGCAGGTGCCCTCTGCAGAAGCAGGGTCAGACAAGCAGGACCTGTCGGGTCACTGCTTTGTCCCCATGTAGCTGGTCCAGGCAGTTCAACAACCCTCCCCAGTGCTAAAGCTCTTCTTCCAGCCCAGCTCCTGGGAATGCCAGCAGAGCTGGGAGCTGGGGTCTGCCACAAGTCCTGGCGCCAGGCCCATCAGAGCCCTGGAGTCCCAGAGTGCAGCATGCTGGGCTCTGCTGGCCCCAGCTCCTGCTGCCTTTTCCCTGCCTGCTGGCTTGGGAGCAGGACACAGCAGTGTGGGCAGCAGCAGGGAACTGCCAGCCCTGGGAGAGACCTCGGGAAGATTGCTTAGAAACTGCAGGAGAATGGGGACTGCTTGTCACAGCCCAAATGACTGTCACAGCTTAATAATCAGTGGGCAGAGAGGGTGGCAGCACAACCTGATGCTGTCTAATTTTGCAACCGCTGTGGTAGTGGTGGGTGCAAAGCACCGAAATGGGGCACAAGAATTTCAGGTTGTACAGGAGCGGACCAGGAGAGAGGCTGAGCTGCAGGTCGGAGGGGGTGAGACATATGGGCTGGTCGGTGTCCATCATATCAACCCTTGGCTCCCCTCTTGGGGGCATGGGAAGTGGGCAGTGATTGGAGTGCGGGACTCAGGGAGACCGTGGGATGCTGGCCCGTTCCCTACAGGGAGGCAGTGCCCGGACCTGCAGGTCCTGGGGGATGAGGGACACTGTGCCAGCTGCCACCCAGCACAGTGCCCTTGGCTCCCATTCGCAGGCATGGAAGATAAGCAGTGCCAAGACCACTGGATGCTGCTCTGCTCCCTGCCTGTCTCTCCCACCTGGTGCCACTCAGAGGGAGAAGTAATCACACTTCAGGATTGCCAAAGGAATTCTTGGAGCTCTGGGAATGGCCCAAGGGGGAATGGCCCAAGGGGGGTTGCGGGGCCAGGCCCTGGCCAGAGCTGGTTCATCTCTGCCCTCAGGTCACAGTTCCCCGCCAGCCTGGAGATTTCCAGCAGATCTCCCTCATGTGCCTGGTTTCCCTGGAAAGACCTGCATGTGGCTGCTGGGGGCAGGGAAGAGTGGGATTTGGCAGTGTATGGCTCTAAATTCATCTTGGATGTAAAGCTCGAGCAAATACTTGGACTCATAGGGCTGCTGGGACCTCAGTGCCTGGGGGCTTCCTGAGCCGGTTGCACACAGGCTTCCGTGCAAAGAGGTGGCAGCAGGTCCAGGCTGGAGCTTATCTGCCAAGGGGAGGGAGCTGAGGCTCCATAAGGAGTGGCCCTGTGGTGGGTATGGGTCGCTGGTGGTGTGGGATATTCCTGAATGAAGCGGGCACTTGGGGCAGCTTGGCTTTGCTGCAGCCCTGACTCCCAGGAGCCTCCATCCTCGGGGAGAAGCCAGCTCAGCTTTACAAAGCCGTGGGGCACTGGGAAACTGGTCCCTGAGGAGCTTTTGCTCCAGGCTTTGGAAGGAGCTGAAGTGAGACGAAGCTCTGGGAGCTCTGGCAGCTCCCAGGTCAGAGCCAGGGGGTTCAGAAGGGCCCCTAGTTTTTTTTAGCTGTAAGGACTGGGGGAGCTGCTCAGCTGGGCCAGGGGCAGCCACAGGCTCTGGGTGCTGGTTTCCCCACAGGGAGTCTTGTGGTTGCTCTATGTAGGAACGGCCATGCTCTGCTGGGAGGACAAACCCCCACGTCCTGTGTCCCCCCAGGTCACCCACTAGTCTCAGATGGTGCTCCAGCCACAGCTGGGGGATATTTTGGTTCTGTGACCCTGTCCACCTCGGGGAGTCCAGCCTGTCCTGGCTATAGCATCCCTCTCCAAGTGCTGCAGCAGGGATGCACGTGGAGGGATGTGCATTCCTGAGTGACCCGCCATGAGGGCGGGTGGATGTGGGATGGGCTGTGCAGAGCCACGGTCCCTCCACCATCCTTCCCCGGGGAAGGAAGAGGGGCCGGGGCCAGGACAATGGGCTGTGGCACTGACTCAAACAGCCAGTTCCTGGTTGCTTCCTCTCCCTGCTGGAGCTGGAGGCAGCGAGGACGGGGGAAGCTGAGTGCTCTCAGCCTGGTTTGAGGCAGGAACTCCTGGGTGGCCGGAGCGAGCGGCCTCCCCCAGCACTCACAGCCATGGCCAAGGTGGAGTGGCTCCTGGCACCCTGGCACCGGGCAGGTAAGGAAGGCAGCAGGGCAGGGCTGAGGTGGGTAGTGGGAGCGGTGGGATCTGCAGGCACCGTTCACTCTGCAGGGCAGCACCCCAGGCTGGGGGCAGCTCTTGGGCCCAGACCCTCTGGAGGCCATGCAATACCCTCCAGGATCAGTGCTCTCCAGCAGTACCAGTCTTGTGCCACCTTTACTAGACGTACCTGAGCTGTGGAGTGTTCTTGTCCCTTTTAAATCATTCTGCCATTCCCCAGCCTAGTGGGGTGTCCTTGCTCTGACAAAGCAAGAGAAAGACAGAGACATCCAGCCCATGTGTCCCACTGACCAGTCATCAGTCCTGTGGGGAAAGATCCTGCCTATCCTGGTGGTACTGTGCCCCCCTGGCAGCTTCCACCTGCTGGTGGCAGCAGGAGGAAGGACCGTGGGACTGTGGACCGTGGGTCAACACAAACATCACAGACACTCAGGACCCTCGCTGTTGTCACTGCTCTTGCTCCTGCTGTAGCCGATTTCAGGTCTCAGGCGTCTTTGTCCCAGGACCTCTGGCCACATTCCCCTCTCAGGCGACTTCCTCACATTGTCCCGGCCCCGCGGAGTGTAAAACCAGCCGGGCACAGGGGAAGCCACGCTTTCCTGGAAGGACCCCTCTGGAAGCAGCCTCTGGCACAGGCAGCCCACACTAGCAGAGTGGTGAGCACCGCCTGGGCCTCCATGTGCCACCAAACAGTCCCAGCCAGGCTGGGGATGTCACTGTGGGAAGGCTGGTGGGCAGCCAGCCGTGGCCCCCCTGTGCGCAGTGGTTCCTTTGGCCATGACAAAGTGACGTTGGGCTGCCAGGACTGGCTGGGTCGTTCAGGTTGCCATGCCAGGCTTCCTTAGGCTCTCAGGAAAGACTTGTGCCTGGAGTTTTGCTGGGAAGCACGGGAGAGTGAGGGTTGCAATATAAGGAGGCTGCCAGGGAGCCGCAGCAGGGCTGGGAGAGGGCTCTGGGCACTGGTCCTACTGCCCATTGTGGAGGGCTTGGTGCAGGAATCTGGGTCCAGCCAGACTCTGGGGCTCCAGTGCCTGCCCCAGTGCTGCTGCTCTGGCCCCAGGAGCAGTGGATCTCAGCCCCTTGTCAGCCTGAGTTCACCTTGGCTGACGTGCTCCCAGGCCAAGCCCTGCTGCCAGCATGGCCACGGGCAGTTCCCATCCCCACAGTATGGGTGGATGGCACACTGGGCTCCTCCTGGGCCAGCATCGACGGCCAAATCCTGCAGCACACACACCTTCCCCCCTGCCAAAACTCCCTGACCAGGGCCCATAGTGCTGCTGGGACCGAATGTCCTTGCACACTGCAGCTGAGTCCTGCCGATGGACAGGGACATTATTGACTGGTTTGCTGCTAGTGGCTTTCATAGAAACCTCACATAAACCAGCCTTCTCCCTAAGAGCTGAGGGACCCCCACAGCTGCCAAATCCACCCTGCTGCCAGCAACTTCTGCAGTGCCCTTATCTCCCATCAGTACAAAAATCAGCTGATTCCTTGTTAAATAGGGAGGTTAGAAGAGCCAAAAACCTCGGGCAGATCTGGTGTGTCGAGACAG
The DNA here is from genome assembly GCA_013400495.1 of Nicator chloris. NCBI lineage: Eukaryota > Metazoa > Chordata > Aves > Passeriformes > Pycnonotidae > Nicator > Nicator chloris. The sequence goes on from WAAE01004573.1 coordinate 131,774, forward strand.
TGTTGTTTCTCAGTGCCTGGGGTCCTGCTGGGCACCTGCGTGGGAGCACAGGCATGTGCTGTACCAGGGTCCTGGCATGGCCAAGCTGGGGTCTGGACATGGCACCCCTGAAAGGCTTCTGGCCCCTCTGGCCCCAACCACTAGCAGGTCAGACACCTGTGCAGGTGGCCCTGCCTCCCTGGGGGATTGGAGCTATGCTATCAGACATGTGACAGTGGAGATGTCCTGGACAGGGTCAGATTTGGACAGTGCACAGTCTTGGCTTTCCCAGTGAGGGCTCATCCCAGGCACAGTATATGCAAGTGGCACATGGGGCAGGTGTGCTCAGTGAGCACCGCTGCCTTGTGGCACTGAGCCTGGGGGTATCAGTAGGGTGTTGCTTCAGGATTTCATTCAGACCTGGGTGTGCATCCGGCCCTGGGGCTGCCATGCACATGGATGCGGCTCCACATCCCGCAGGGAGCTGGTCCAGCAGGTCCAGTTCGGCAGGGGGTGAGCTTGGGACAGGAGGTGTTTCTGTGGCCGTGGCCAGCTCCGTCTGTGTGCTCTTTTCACTTCCTCTACGCTAGCTGTGGAGCAGCATGCGCCTGGCTTATACACGGAAATGTCCCTAAGCCGCACGCGCCGGCAGCGAGCAGCCCAGGATCGAGGGCAGGCCGCAGCACTCGCTTGAAGCCAGTGGCACACGGTCCCGGCACTGCGGCACACGGCTCCGGCCGGCGGGCTCGAGGTGCTGTCAAGGTCGGGCTCGACCCCCAGGTTCACTGCCCTCGCCCTCCAGCGTGCTCGGTGCTCCAGACCGGCGGCGGCGGCTGCCGCTGTGCCTGTACCCGTTGCCATGGTTGCTCTGCTGATGGCGCATCGCCTGCTGCTGCCGTTACATCATTCCTGCCAGTGCTCCACGCTGTCAGAGAGGGTCCGAGTGGCTCCAGACGCGCCCCCAGCATCTCCTGCGCGTGGGGAGCAAGCCTGAGAGGGAAAAGTTTGGTGGTGGATTCAAGCGAGAGGCATCATCTCACGCGAGCTTCAGCCTGGATCGAAATAGCTCTGATGGCTCTGTCAAATATCTCCCTGTGGATTCGGGATGCGTGGGCTGTGGGTGAGTAGGTATGCTGGCATGGAGCAGGGGTGACTCAGGAGATACTGAGGGGCTGAGGGTCCTGCAGGAGAGAGTGAAGCTAAGCTCCCCTTCAAGCGAACTCCCCTGGAATTCCGCCTCAGTCCTTGTGTACCTGCCATGGCCACAACACTCCAAGGCTGGACACTGGCTTGTGCTCAGCAGGACTCCGAGGCTGCAGCATCTGCTGCAGCTGATGGTGCTGACTCTGGGAACATCCCAGGCAGATGTCCATCGCCAGGCAGAGTAGGGGATGCTGCCTGCTCCTCTCCGCACATCCTGGGGCCGGGAGGGGGCCTGGTGCCAGCAGGGAGCATGGTGAACCGCCCACCAGCCATGCCTCAGTTTCCCTCAGCAGCAAGGCTAGCTAGGATCAGGTCAAGACCACTGGGTTTGGTGGGATGGAGCTGTCCCTGTGGCTCTGCTGTCCCAGGATACCCTTCATCTCCCGTAGGCATTCGCCACGGCGTGTGGGAGCCCCTCAGAGGTATTTTGTGCTCTGAGCCTGTCTCTGATAAGCATGGCAGGAGGGTCACTGCCAAGGGCATTGGCTCAGCTCAGCTGCACTGTCCCAGCCAGCTGCTGTGTCCTCCTGCTGGACGCTCTTGCTTGGCTGGGGCATCCCATGCCCACAGATGAGGGTGGCAGCTCGGCTTCCTTGGACACTTACAACCTGCCCTTGTACTGTGCCTGCATCTGGCTGCTCTCAAATACTGCCCATCCCTCGGGAGCACTGTGGCAGTGGCTCTGAATCAGGACTGCCGGCTCCTTACACCCCATTGCCGAGCTGCCGTGCAGTGCAGCTGGGAGTGCTACTCCCAAAACACCCTCAGAGCCACTGCTCCCAAAACACCCTCGGAGTGGCTGCTCCCGGAGCCAAAGCCTCGGGGTGCTATTCACTCTGGCAGAGTGCTGTCCTTGCGGTGCAAGTTTGGGGCATCTGGGTGCCAGAAGAGTGCTCAGCTTATCCATTCTTGCCCCCACCCCTTCTCCCCAGCTGGGGAGATGGAACCTACGGTGTCTATGCCTTGGTGATGCCTGCACCTTGGCAGTGCCAGCAGCTCAGCAGTGCCTGCACCACAGCCCACACCAGCTCAGGACTGCACCGTGTCACTCACAGTTCTAAATGAGCACGTGTCAGCAAAGAGGGGGAAGCTGCACAGGGGAGTACCCCCGGTACTGCGGGTTCCCTTTCTGGCCGAAGCCGCCCCGCGGCAGGGCAGGGTGCTGGGCACGTGTGCTGCCACGTTTCCGCCGCGCCCAGGGCGGCCCCGGGTTTGGTGTTGTGGTTTGCCCACGTGGTCAGAGCTCGGGGTGGGTGTCGGGGGTGACTCGGCAGCAGAGGTGCAGAGGTGAGCTCCTGTATTCCGGCGGGGGCGGCAGGGCCTTGGAGAGCTGCAGGGGCTGCTCAGGATGTCCGTGAGTCCTTGGTGGGAGATGGCTGCAGGGGGATATATGGGCAGAAGATGAGGAGCATCAGCTGTGCTGAGGCCAAAGGCTGGGGCTGTGTGAGCCAGGTAGGGGGTGCAGCAAGCCGGGATTTGGGGTGGACTCTTGGTGTGTTCTCAGAAATGACAACTCTGGATCCCCCACCTCGCCCAAAACCAGCAGGTTGTGGGGTCTGGGGTCTGCAGAGGTGAAGGTGTGGTCTCTGCCCCTGGCACTGTGTCAGGGGTTTGGGGAGATGCCCAAGCTTGCCCTGTGCATGGCACACACATGCACACATGCACCCCAACACCTCTTGGTTGGTATGGAAACAAGTCAAATTATTTAGAGGAGGAAGAAGGGGAAAAAAAAAAAAAGGAAAAAACCCTGTGTTAAGGCCCCTCGTTATGGAAACAAATTATAAAAGTAACTAGGCTGGGGACATGGCACCTTGCTTTCGGGTGCTGGGCGTTGTGCAGGCTCCATCAGCTGGGGGAAGGGTGGGCATGAGGGCACCCAGGGGCATGGGATTGTTGTAGGCAGGAGGGCATCTGGGGGCAGGAAGGCACCTGGGAGCAGGGGAGATGCTCATGATGCAGTGCAGATGAGCTGGGCCACAGCTGTCTGACCACTGAGGGCAGAGGGAAATGTGGCTTGTGCTGGGGGTCCCACGCCTGTTTTGGGGCCATTCCGCAGGCATGTGGGATTGCTTCCGCTGCCTCTGCTGGTGCCTGCACAGAGCAGGCTTTGGCAGCAGGGCAGTGGTGTGTTCCTGGGGCCAGGCACTGCACTGCAGGTGGCACAGGAGAAGTGTTTGTCACACACTGGTAATGGGAGCATCTCAACTGATAGGGATGGGGACAGGGACCATGCAGCGGAGGATGAGCCCTAAATCCCCAGGGATGAGACCCTGGTCATCCATATCCCTGTGTAAAGCTCAGAGAGACCTGTTCTGTGCCTGCCAGTGCATGGATGCCCTTGGAGGCAGTGTGCCAGTGGTGGCACTCCCTTGAATACATGCTGTGTACAAACCCACATCCACTCAGAGCAGTGCAGCCAGGGCTGCAGTGTTCCCATGGCAAAGCCTGTTTGTGGGAGCAGCAGTCAGCTCCCCACAGGGCCAGTTCACTGCTGAGCCCAGGTCCTGCTCCCAGGGACTTTTCCACCCATCAGGGTGTTTCAGAGGGTGTGAGCAGTCCTCACAGAGGTCTCCTTCCCTGGAGAGATTCCGGGTTGTCCACACCAGGGCAGGGTGTGTGAGCCTCAAGCTGCAATGGAAGCGGCGGGTCCCTGGCTCCTGCCTTTCAGTTGCAACTTCTGCTCCTCCACAGCCAGGATGTTGCTCCACCAGAGCATGCAGTGTTTCCTGCGCTCGGGTGTGGTTAGGCATGGGTGGCAGGGCTGGCTTCCTTCCCCAATTTCAGCCAGCTCCCTTCTTGGCAGCCCTCAGGGACAGTGTCCAGCCCCCAAAGTGGTGGTGGCAATAAGGGCTGGTCCCAGCGGTCAGCGGCCTGCCAGGGTGGGACACAACCACATCCCGGCATTCCTGGAGAGCTGGGGTGGGATGAGCACTGTGCTGGCACAGCGTTATCCCACAGCAGCACCTGCAGGGGAGCCACCCCTCACCTGCCTCTGACCCCACTCTCTCCCATCTGTAGCCACCTCTAACCTGGACCTCGAGAGCAAGAAAGCTGCCCCTGCCAAGCTGCCATGGCAGCAACCCGTGAATGTCTTCCTGGCAGCTGGGCGCCCACCAGGCATGGAGCAGTTGCACCAGGAGGCCCAGCTCAACCTCCAGAGCTTGCTGCAAGGTAGCAGGGAGAAGGGTTGGGGTGGGCTGGGTGAGGGTGGTGGCTGGGTGCTGCCTGGGCTAGGTGACCACAATAAGGCTATGAGCTCATTTCCCACACATGTCTGAGCCACTCCTTGGACCTCACCAGGCCGCAGTCCTCACCTCACTAGTCCTGGGGGTCCTAGCCTCCAGTAGCCCCTCACCAATCTCTGCTCCCAATCCACTGCTGCAGGTGCCAAAGCAACTGGGACCAGGATTGCCTGCTGGAACCACTGAGGCCAGTGTGGCCACCAGGGCACCCACGAGCCCCACCACAACACATTTCTCACGAGGGCCTCAGGGACCTGCCACTGATCTGCCTAACTGGATCAACGTGGCCAGTGGTTTTGTTTCCTTCCAGTCTCTGGCCCAGGCTGTCACATGGCCCTGTCTCTGATGTTCCTCAGGCATCAGATGAGATCAACAGCCCAGCCATCCACAAGCTTGTAATCTCATTAAGTCAGCCTGAGCACCCCTGCTTCCGCCAGTCCACAGCCACCAGCCTTAATTAGCTCAACAATTACAGGATGGGGACACACTGAGTTCCTGGCTGTCCCCAGCAAGACCCACTGCATCCCCTGAGTGCGCCCCGGGAGGAGTGGGGCCAGCTGCTGGGATCTTTGTGCTTCAGTTCCCCCAGACCCTCCTTGGGGTCTCCCTTCCTCACCTTCTGAGCTGTCTATCCTGAGCAGGCATGGCCAGCTAGGCTGGGGACAGCCAGAGGGGACAGTCACCATCCCTTTACATGTCCCCTGCTCTGGGATCTGGCAGCAGGAGCAGGGTGCCAGGTGCCGTTTTTCTTGCAGAGGAGTATGAGGAGCAGTACACTGAGGGCAGGGTCACCGGGCAGACCTTCCGCGCTGCTGGTCACCTGCCCCCCGACACCTCCCCTGAACCGTCACCTCGACCCCCACCTGCCAAGCGCCTTGAGTTCGTGCTTATGGTGAGTTCTGGGATGGCAGGGCGGGCAGCAATTCCCTGTTTGTGTTCCACCCTTGTCCCTTTGGTGGCTGACATGCCTTTCTTCCCATAGCCCCCAAGCCAGCGAGTGGCCGAAGAGGAGAGCACCAGCAGCACTGTGCTCGGTGCTCGGCCTCCTGACACCTCCCTGAGCCTCCCCACCAGCCCGGACAAGCAGCCCCCCTGGCCCATGGCCTTCCCCCTGCCCCCTGTGGAGGAGAAGCAGTGGCATCAGCCTGGCTCTATCCAGACCAACATTGTCCCCATCAATGTCTCTGGTATGGCAGCATCCCATGGCACGGCAGGAGTACACGGGGTGCAGGCAGAGATGCGCCCCAGCAGCCATCTGGGGCAGGGTGCAGGTGGTTGGAGGGGGCTGTGGCTGCAAGCTGTGTTCCTGTGGGTTAGGTGGACACCAGGGCAGAGAGATCACTCCCAGCCATCTCTCGTGCCATCTGCAGTTTTGTGCATCTGGTCCACTGGCCATGCTGCTGGCAGGTCTCACATCCCTGATGTAATGTCCAGCCAGCCATTTCTGTTGTCACCTGGGCTCTCACCACACGCCGTGCACCTGGCCTGTCTCACCTGTCTCCCCTGTCTGTCCATCTGTTTATCCTCTCGGGGCCACAGCTCCCAGCAGCATGGTCCTGCCCGGTCCTACCCAGTCCTTGCAGACACAGGTGCCACGCTCGCAGGTCAGAGTCTGGGGCTGGTGGCTGGGTAAGGTGCCCCTTCTGAAGGGCAGAGGTGTCTCTGCCCTTTCCCTCCATCATGGAGAGCTCTGCCAGGCCCACACTGGTCCCTCTCCATCTCCATGCCTCATGTACCCATCCCCAGTCTGGCTCAGCACAGTGGTGTGGGGTCCAGCCTCACCAGCACGGACCCCTGCCTGTCACACAGTGCAGGGCTGGTCTCTGTAGCTTTCCATCCATCCCACCTCCATCTGCAGCATTCCCACTGTGCCTGCATCTCCCCTGAGCTCACCTCACATGGCTTGCACCATCCTCGTGTATCCCACACTCCCACCTGTGTCACCATCCCGGGCTGGGGACACACAGAGAACACAGGTGATGGAGGGTGCCGAGCTCCTGGCCCGGCAGCGGCTCCCAGCACCGTGGTGTACCGCTGTTTGTTTTGGCTACAGGGCAGCACTTTGCTAGGCACGCGAGTGCTCGTCACTCCCTGTTTAACACAGAGACCGCGATGAACCCAAAGTCCACCCTGCGGCGTAGACGGACCATTATTGGATTCCCTAACCTGTCCCTGCGAGACCAAGGTGATGGCAAGAACCGCGCAGGCAGCACCCAGGCAGGGCTGGCACCCCTCAGAGCTGCTCTGATGGTGGCAGAGCCGTCCCGGGGCTGGCAGCCGGCCCAGGCGCAGATGGGCTCCCGGGGACACCCCAACTGCGGGGAGGTGCAGGCATCACACTGTCTCTGTGCCCTCCCAAGGCATCGAGGTGCTGGGCAAACTGGTGACACTGGGCTGGCATGGCATCAGGGACAGCCCCTTTGTCCTGAGTCAGGGTTCTGAGACAGGAGCCACCCAGCCTCGGCTCCAACAGATCCATGTGCCCACCTTCCCCATGGGCAGACCCTGTTGCAGGGTGCCATGGCTGTGGGGCACACACCTGGCCAGGTCTTTGCTGGGGCTGGCATGATGGCCATGCCAGTGCCAAGGGTGTGCATGTGAGAGTGCCTGGAGTGCTTCCAGGCTGGCATTGAACCCTTGGGAACAGCAGCCACTGTGGCTCAGGGGTTCCGTCCTGCTATCCCCTATGGAAGGTGTAGAGAAATCAGAGCCAACCTCTGTGGAGGTAGGTAGGGACAGGGGGAGAAGCCATGGCACAAGCTGCTCCAAGGCAGTTTTCACGGGGTAGGAGGAAGGTTTCTTCCCATGGTAGTGGTCAGACCATCAGCTGGTTGTCACAACTCCTCCTTTGGAGTCAGTCAGACCTCAGCCCACCACAGCCTTGAGCATCTCTGTCTGCTGGGGGTTTTCAGAGTGGGGCTGCTGGCTACTTCCCCATCCTGGCTGGGCTGTGATGGCGTGGCACTGTGAGGCACCATGTCCCTCCCTGTCCCAGCTGGCAATGCCTGACCTGGCTCCTCCTGAACTCAATCTGTGTCCCCACCACGGAGCAGCACCAGGGCAGCACTTTGGTTGCCATGTGACTGATGTCTTTATGGGTAGAGCCTCCTGCCATGGCTGCTGATTTGTCCTTGGCACATTCCAGCCAACAGATCCATGTTTCATGCACTGGGCAGAGGTGCAGCCTCCAGACTGGCCACGGGCTGGGACAGCGTGCAGGGCAGGGCTGTGTCCCTGTGATTGAGGCAGGATGGTGCTCACCAGGCTCTGTCTCTCCCCACAGGCAGCGCCAACGGCCCCACATCCAGCATGCATGTGCCCATTGCTGAGTCCCTGTCCTGCAGCTTCATGCCTGAGACCACGAGCGGGGGGACAACATCCCAGGAGATAAGCCCTCGTCCGCCCCTCTCAGCCCCACTGAGGAAGACCTTCAGTGACCTCGGGGCCCACTGCTGCCAGCCACCTGCTACCATGGATGGGGCAGCCAACCCCTGTGCCAGTGCCTGCAATGGGACACAGGGCACCCCTTTTTCCCCACCCTGGAGCCCCCTGGGTTATGGGAGCCCCCCTAGCCTCCCCACTGGCCTGGGCAAGGGGCCCACCTGCACCTCGCCAGGCGGCTCCATCCCATCGCCCAGCCCAGGTTCACCTGCTGCATCCACCTGCTTCTTCATCGCCACAGAAGAGCGCATGGGCAGCAATGGGCCCAGCTTCTTCTCCGGCCCAGTGCCTGCTTCCCTCACCAGCTCTGGGTGCATCCAGGGAGCCAAGGGGAATTTCTTGCCAGGAAGCCAAGAGGAGCTGGAGCCAGCAGCAGGGCCAGTGCAGCTGGAGGTGGAGCGGGCAGGATGCCGGTTCCGTGAGCGGTCATTGTCAGTGCCCACTGACTCAGGGTCCCTCTGTTCTGTGGACGTTGCATATGCCGAGACCCGGCGGGGCAGCACCAACTATGCCCTGGGCTACCCCAGCGCCAGTTCCGAGGGCAGCACCAGCACTGACAACATCTCCCTGGGGCTGGAGCCTGAGGGCCAGCGGCGGCGGCGCTCCAAGAGCATCTCCCTGAAGAAGGCCAAGAAGAAGCCCTCGCCACCCACACGCAGCGTCTCGCTGATCAAAGAGGGGCACGACAGTGACGTGGGGCTCAGTGCGGCATTGCCCAAGGACCAGCGGCCCAAGAGCCTGTGCATTCCACCAGAGCTCCAGGGTCACCGGCTGGTGCATGCTGACCCCCAGGGAAGTGCAGGCAGGGAGCCCAACAGCACAGCTGTCCCCCACCAGTGGCATCTCACAGACTGGAGGGCCGGCAGTGATCCCTGCCAGTCCCTCTCTGGCTCAAGCACGACCACAGGAACCACGGCCATTGAGTGTGCCAAGACACGGGGGAGCTCTGAGTCCCTCGTGTCCCCTTCAGTCTCCAGGGCCACGACGCCCTCCCAGCTCTCTGCCGAGGCAGACCTCAAGACCTCCTCCTCGCCAGGCAGGCCCACAGGGCTGATGTCCCCATCCAGCGGGTACTCCAGTCAGTCAGAGACCCCAACCCCCACTGTACCCACCTCCACCATCCTTGGGCACTCCCCGCACCAGGTGCGTGTGAGGCCGCTGGTCCCCGAGAGGAAATCCTCTCTGCCCCCCACGTCCCCCATGGAGAGGAGCCCCAAGGGCAGGCTGTCCTTCGACCTCCCACTGACTCCACCTGCCCACCTCGACCTCTCAGGGCTGAAGATCTCCCTGAAGGGAAAGATGAAGGTCAGCCGGCACCACTCTGACTCCACCTTCGGCACCAAGCTGGCCCAGAAGACCAGTCCCATCACACCCATCATGCCCATGGTGACACAGTCCGATCTGCGCTCCGTTCGCCTCCGCTCCATCAGCCGCTCGGAGCCAGAAGACAACACTGATGGCCCGGAGCACACGGAGGAGCCAGCACACGTCCCCTGCCCAGGGCCGGAGAGGAAAGTGAAGCCACCCGTGGCAGAGAAGCCACCACTGGCCAGACGCCCCCCGTGCATCCTGCCCAAGCCCCTAGTTCTGCAGGAGGAGGGTCCTCAGTTCCCCAAATCCCCACCAGGCACTGCCACCAAGGAGGAGGTGCTGGCACAGGATGCCGTTGTGGTGCTGCGGAGAGGAGAGTTGAGGAGGGGTTTGGGGGAGCCCCACTTGTCCCTGACCCCGGTGGGGCCCCGGCGGCTCTCGCAGGGCAGCCTGGACGAGCTGCGGCCAGAGCGGAGTGGTGCCGAGGGGGAGCGCAGGAAGGCCAAGGTGCCACCGCCAGTGCCCAAAAAGCCCAGTGTGCTGCACCTGCCGCTCATGCCAGCCCCGGCACAGTGGGGAGCTGGTATGGGGGACCTGCCACCCACCCCCAGCCCCATCATCACACTGGACACTGACCCCACCTGCTGCGACCCTGACGCTGAGAATCCGCCATCCCCCAAGGCTGTGGGCACCATGGCTGCCAGCGAGCCTGCCAGGAAGCCTGCCAGCGAGCCTGCCTCAGGGCAAGGTGAGGGTCTCCCCACCCTTATGGTGGGGTCACCCCAGGGATAGGGGTTCCTCATGCTGCACTGGGGATTCACTGCTGTCTTCTCCCTGCCCACAGGCAGGTCAGCAGAAGCCGGCATGGAGGAGAAGAGCTTTGCCAGCGACAAGACTGCTGAGTCCATCGTGGAGGAGGATGATGAGGTGTTCACAATGTCCCGCACTACGGAGGATCTCTTCACAGTGATCCACAGGTAGGGCTGGTGCATGCACTGGAGGGGACAGCCCCTGCGCCCACTGTGTCCCACCACTGTCATAGCTCCAGGTGTAGCGTTCCCACACCACAACACCTCCATTTTCCATACTGGGGCCAATGTTCATCCTTGGGGACAGCCCAGTTGCTGCTGCCTTGAGCGGAGTGCAAATGGTAGGGAGGGTCCAGATTAGTCCTACCTGCCAGGAGCATCACCTGCCATGCTCATGTTGTCACCTTGCCCCAGCAGAGCAGGCTGGGCACTACCATGCCCTTAGCTCTGGGACTTCACCCCAGCCCCAGACTGCTCCCACCCATGTCCCTTTGGTGCCTAGGTCAAAGAGGAAGATCTTGGGGCGGAAAGAGCCTGGTGATACCTTCAGCAGCCGACCCACCTCCCACTCACCTGTAAAGACTTCAGGCTCCCCAACTGCCGAGTCCCTGGCAGCAGCGGGCAGCAGTGGGAAGTCTTCCAGCAGGAATGAGGATTTTAAAGCCCTGCTCCAGAAGAAGAGCAGCAAAACCAGCGCCGGTACTCGACCATCTGCCGCCGAACTGCTCAAGACCACAAACCCGCTGGCCCGGAGGATCATCACAGAGTTTGCTCCTGAGCTGGACAGTGCAAACAGCCCCAAGAGCCAGCCCTGACCACACAGGGGCCCCTCCAGCTGGAGGGGTGGCAATGGCTGCAGAGGGAGCGCTGCTGCAAAGGGCTGTCCTGGCTGCTGGGGAGCCCCTGTATCCTACTGGGGGGTTCTTCTGCTTTTTTTCTTATGTGGAGAGCTGCTGGCAGAGAGGCAGTGCCCGGAGCCCAAGCCCTCATGACTCTGGGCGCTTCCCACGAGGGAAGCAGCTGGAACTGGCCCTGGCTGAGCCAGCTCCTGGGATTGAAGGTGCCTGCCCAGGAAGCAGAACAGGATCACAGCCCCTGGTGTCACCCCATGCCTGCAGTGAAGCAGCTTGAGACTCTTTGGTCCCTTCGGCATGTGGTACTTTAAACAGCTTTTCTAATGCACAGTGGTGGTGATGTTTGATTCTCTTCACGTTGACTTGTACCTTGAGTTTCCCATGCAGAGATACCCTGGTTGAATTCAGCTGGACACACAGATGCACTTTGGGAAGACACCAGGGGTTCAGCTGGATCTTCGGTTGCTTTCAAAGAGTCACAGGAGGTTCCCTGTCATTGCCCTGAGCATCCTCCCTGTCACACAGGGAACCTGGCGTCCGCAGCCAGCGCCACCACCTCAAGCCAAACCCCCAGCCCTTGAAAGCCCCCAAAATGCTGCATTTTGGAGCTCCTCAGCTCTCAGTCCAAAAACAAACCCTGGGGTCACCACTGCACAGGGGTCCGGCAGCCACCCCACTCCCTGCCAGCACCTGCGCCAGAGGTCCTGCACCCCGCTGCCAACTGGGGCGATGGGGGTGCTGTGCCATAAGAAGGAAGCTCGTCCCCAGCTCTGCCTCCTGCATCTCCCCAACACACTCTGCGACAACTTCTCCTGCTGCTCTGGCCACCGGAGGTCCTGGGATGCTACCAGAATCCAGACGGACATCACCTGAGCCACCTCCCTGGTGACTCCTGGGTCCCCCGAGGGTTGCCCACCACTCACCCGTGCCCACTCGCCACCAGGGAACTGAGCAAGGCCGAGTGGGACACGTGCCATCAGGGCCATGGAAGGGGATTTGCACATCCCTGGGTGAGATTTGCCCCCCTCACCCCCAGCTGCCTCTTCCTGGCCTGGCTCCAGCATGGGGGCCCAGCAGCCAGTAACAGAGGCTGTGGTGTGGGGAGGAAACATGAGTTCTGAGCACAGGCACAGCCATGCGCCCAGAGAAACAGGAAGGGTCAGCCACAGCTGACAAGGAAACAGGGTGTTTAGGGAAATTTCTGCTTGATTTCTTGATGCATTTCCACACACTCCAGCCCTCCTGTGATGGGGGGATGGAGCACTGCAGTGGGTCCAGGCAGCAGCAGCTTCAGCTGCCCCTCTGAGGGGCCTGGGCTGCTCTGGAGGTCTCTGCCCCACCAGGAGCTCTGCATCCCCAGGGAGCACAGCCCGGGCAAACACTTCCCCATCCTTGCTCCCACCCTGGATCTAATCCCACTGAGGCTCCAGTTGGCTCCCTTCTCCTCCCTCCTGATACTCGCCCATCTCTCCCTTTCCTCTCCCAGGGCTTCAGATTTAAGCCTGTAATTAAGAGCCAGGCTGAGAAACTCAGGAAAAAAAAAAAACCAAAAAAAAACCCCAAAACAAAGCAAAAAACCAACCCAAAAAAAACCCCTACAAAAAAAGCTCAAACAATTGTCCACATTTCCCATGGCCCCAGCCAGTGGCAGGTTGCTGGCACGGGATGAGGCCAGGGCACAGCTTGGGAAGCTCTGGGGACAGGTACATTTTGCACATGACTGCTCAGGAAACCAGGGATGGAGTAGGCAAAGGGGGCTGGGAGCAAGCATGGGGCAGGGACCCTCCCTGCAACACTCCCAGCACCACTGGCAGCTGGAGTGGCCAATGCTGCAGAGGGGAAATGTCCAAGTGGGCCGGAGGTTAACTGTGGGACAGAGATTGGCCATGCAATGGAGATCGGCTGTGTGATGGAGATTGGCCGTGGGATGGAGATCCTAATTTCCCTGGCTGAAGGAACATGCTCTTCCTGGGGCTCTTCCTGGGCTCTTCCTGGCTGAGTGCTCGTCCCTGGCCGCTTGCTCCCCACTCCCTGTGGCTGCCGCTGTTCCGCTGGGAAGGTAGTGGGGTCCTGGGAAGAGCCCGGCTGGCAGGACAGCCCTGTCTCGGGGTAGGGACTGCCAAGGTGCCAACTATGGAATGTTGTATTTTTATCTCGACAGCTTGGTAAAGTGCTCCCTGCTGCCTGCCTGTGCCTGTGCTTCTTTGGGCTGCCGAGGGACAGGTGCTGGGGAGGTGGGCACTCCTGGCACCCCGGGGTGGCTCAAGGGGAACCCGGCCCCATCAGCTGGGGCCTTTCACAGCGTCTGCCACACACTCGTGCATCCCCCGTGGCTCTGAGGGAGGGGCGCAGGGACTCCGTGAAGTGTCAGGGACAGCCCAGGCTGGGCACTGGGGACAGGCTGGAGGGAAGGCCAGGCTGGAGGGAAGGCCGGGGATGGTGTGAGGGGCTGGGGATGGACTTAGCGTCCAAGGGGCAGGTGGGATGGATGAGAGGGACTGGGACAGCGCAGGGGGACTGCTGCGGCTAGCCCTCGTGCTCGGGGAGAGCCTGGGACAGCGCTGGGCACTGGGTACATACAGGCCAGGGGTACAGACTGAAAGTGGGGAGGGGTGGACTGGGACTTGACTTGGCACCCAGGGTCAGGTGGGATGGATGAGGGCGACAGCCCTGAGAGTTGGGGACAGCCCTGGACGGCCTCTGAGTATGGCCGTGGATGCCGAACGCAGCCCTGTGTACCGGGCGGCTGGACCCAGGCGGGCATGGCCCAGTGTCCTGCGGCCCCCACCGGTCTCGGCCCCGCGCGGCGACTCCATGCCGGCACGGCGCGGGCAGCCGGGGACCTCGGGGAGGGGCAGGGGCGGCCCTCGCCCGGCGTGGCGCGGGCAGCGCGGGGGCCTTACGGCGGCAAGATGGCGCCCAAAGGGAAAGGCGGCGGCAAAGCCGGGAAGGGTGAGCGGGCCTGGGCGGCACCGGGACCGGCCGGGAGGGGGCCCGGGGGCGGTGGGGGCCGAGCCGGTCACAGAGCCTGGCAGGGTCGGCGGGGGCCGAGCCGGTCACAGAGCCTGGCAGGGTCGGCGGGGGCCGAGCCGGTCACAGAGCCCGGCAGGGGCGGCGGGGACTGGGCCGGTATCAGGGTGCCCAGTTTACAGGCGGCGACAGCGGCGGTGGTGGCAGCAGCGAGGGCAAAGCACAGGGCCCGAAGGGAGGCGGCAGCGCTGTCAAGGTGAGCGCGGGGCGGTGGGGGCCAGGCGGGCTGCGGTTTTTCCGCCCCAGAGGCTGGAGGCTCATCCCGATCGCCAGCCCCGCTCGCCACAGCCCCGCTGCCCTCCCCTCCAGGTTCGGCACATCCTGTGCGAGAAGCACGGCCGGGCCATGGAGGCCATGGAGAAGCTGAAATCCGGGCAGCGCTTTAGCGAAGTGGCGGCACAGTACAGCGAGGACAAGGCCAGGCAAGGGGTGAGTGCTGCACCTGGGACAGGGCAGCAGGGCCGGGCAGCGGCTGCGGGAGCCTGGGTCCTGCTCGTCACCAGCAAGACCTGTCCCACGGCCACATCACCCACCCTCCCTGCTCTGAGTCTTAACCCCGACGGTCCTTTCCTGCAGGGAGACCTGGGCTGGATGACCAGAGGCTCCATGGTTGGACCATTCCAGGAGGCAGCATTTGCCCTGCCTGTAAGCAGCATGGACAAGCCTGTGTACACGGACCCTCCTGTCAAGACCAAGTTTGGATACCACATTATCATGGTGGAAGGCAGAAAATAAAATGTGAATGACCATGATGACCTTGTTGACTGCTTGAATCCCGAGTCCCAGACACCTTGGCCTTGGAGCAAGTTGGGGACAACCAGCAACATGCCTCGAGGCAGCTGGCTGTCCCTGCCACTGTGCTGGCAGAGCAGGGCCCTGCCCGGAGAGGTAAATTGTCCCTGGGAAGGGTGAAACAAGAGCCTTTTACAGATGTTGAGGTCTCTGTTGCCTGGCAGGCCAGCCTCTTGCTTCTCCTGCTGTGGAGATAATGGTCTGTCAGCGGAATGAGGTGCCCAGGCTTTTATCTGCAAACAGAAATTATGCAGAAAGGGACAGAGGGGGCCCCAGGGCTTGGTCTCCATCTCCATCCTCCCCAGGAGGGTGCAGACAGCTCCCATGGTGCAGGTTTTGCTCCAGGGCTGCAGGACAGTCCCTTTAGTGAAGGGTAGGTAACACTGGGTCAGGGTCAGGCCAGGCAGGGAAGGGTGCTAGGGGCATGAGGGGAGGAAGAGCTCTCCTGAGCACTGACTCACCTCTTCCCACAGCTCCACCTTGCCCACTCAGAGCTGGGAGAAGAAACTGGATAACTCAAGTTCAAATAAGAAAAAAGCCACTAAACACTTGTGTGCCTCTTCCTGCCCTCCCCTGTGCTGTGGGATGTGCAAGGGAAGCAGCCCAGCAAGGTTCCTGCTGTCTCAGGAATCCAGCCATGATCCCCTTCCTGCCCACAGAGCCCCCATACCAGCCACAGCTCCAGCAACAGGCACCAGCTTTGTTTACAGGTGAGTACCATGCACAGAGTGTGGAGATGAGGAAGAAACATCACAGAACAAAAGGTCCTTCTCTTCCCTCCCTTTTCAGGGTGTTGGTTTTGCTGAGTATGGAACGCTCAGAGAAGCTGATGAATGGCTTGCTATGGAGGGCAGACAGGTTGCCTAGAGCAGACTCTGCTCAATATAATGGTGCTCTGTTAATAAACCACTTGTTTCCAGGCTACCAGAGCTCTGTTCTTTCTTTTGGCAAAAGTACATTGACACAACTGCACCAGCAGAATTAGATCCATGTTTGCTGTGCCTCCGAGTGCAAAGAGCTCCTCTCCCCAGCTGCGCAGCTCGGCCAGGTGTGGTGTCCTGTGCTACGGTGGGTATTGCAGAAGGCATTATTGCATGGCACAAGGAAATAGCCATATCTGCTGCTGTGCTTGCTGCCCGGTGAGACTGGCAGGAGTTAGTCCCAGTGACAAGCACACCAGACTGAGGCTGTGTTGGTGAGGGGCAGAGTCACTCAAAGTCAGAACCAGGAGCTTTTGAGCTGCAGGTTTGTGGGATTGAGGCACTCTCAGCCAGTTTGCTGACAACACTGAGCTGTGGGGTGTGGTCACACACTGGAAGGGAAGGACGTATCCAGAGGGACCTGAACAGGCTGGGGAGGTGGGACCACGTGAAAAGTACAAGGTTCTACACCTGAGTCAGGGCATTCCCAGGCACAGCTGCAGATTGGGCAGAGAAGGGATTGAGAGTAGCCCTGGGAGAAGGGCTTGGGGGTGATGGTTAACGAAAAACTCACCATGAGCCAGCACTGAGCGTTCCCAGTTCAGAAACCCTTCATGTCCTGGGCTGCATCCAAAAGAACATGGGCAGCAGCTGAGGGAGGGAATTCTCCCCCTCTACTCTGCACTCCCAAGATCCTGCCTAGAGTCCTGCACACAGTTCTGGGGCCTCCAGCATGAGAAGGACATGGAACTCTTGGAGCAAGTCCAGAAGAGGCCATCAGGTTGATAAGAGGACTGGAGCATCTCCCCTGGGAAGAAAGGCTGAAAGAGTTGGGGCTCTTCAGGCTGTTCAGCCTGGGGAAGGTTGTGTGGACACCTCATAGCATATTTCAGTATCTGAAGGGGCCTACAGGAGAGCCACAGAGGGACTCTTCATCCAGAACTGGAATTACGGGATACGGAGTAATGGATTCAGGCTGACAGAGGGCAGGGGTAGAAGGGATACTGGGAAGAAATTCTTCCCTGTGAGGGTGAGAAAACACTGGCACAGGTTGCCCAGAGATGCTGTGGCTGCCCCATCCATGGAAGTGTTTCAAGGCCAGGCTTGGAGTAACCTGGTCTAGAGGAAGGAGTCCCTAGAACAGGTTAGAGGCAGGGGTTGGAACTGGAAGGTCTTTAAGGCACCCAGGTGGTGGGTGACCTTCAGGCATGCAAATTGGGTTATTTAAAACCCAGGAGGGAGGAACCACAGCAGCCCAAGGCTGGGCTGTACAGTGGCCAGTGGACTGCACTGCCCCATCTTCTCAGGGGAGAGGAGCAGCCAAACCTGGAGGGTAGAAAGGTGAAGCCAGGGCTGCCAGCATGGAGAGGGGTTTAGACATCAACAATACCATTTTTTTATTAAATAACCAGACAGGAACATGAACCATTTTCACCTTTGTGAGCTGACTGGACAGTGAAGTTCCCTCCCCAGCATCCAACACCTGGATGTTTGGACTGGTTCCGCAAGCAGGAGGTGCTGAATTTGCTCTGTCACATGAGTATATGGCAGGCACCAGCCTGGAGCTGGCTCAGGGATCCCAGGGCCATGGTGCAGACACACGGTCATGAGAACAGCCAGACTGTCTTCACAGAGCCACACACATGTCACTTCTGGGCCAGCTGTCTGTACAAGTTGAGAGTCAGAAGCATAACTTCAGGATCTCCACTTTTTATGTCAAGAGCTTGCAGGAAGCAGTCCAACGCTTCCTGGAGTTTTCCATCATTCTGAAGCTTCTTCCCACTGTGTACCAAGGTGTCATAAACTGCAGCAGGAGAAGAACTCTGCCCAATGCCCTTTTCAGAGCTGCTTTCCTGGGTGAAGTAGTCAATCTGCTCACCTGACTGGAGCTCAGTGTCGCCCGTGGATTCCTCCTGAGATGACTCTGTCTCCTCTGCCTTGGACTGCTCAGATTCCACGCTGTCTGTGTGGGAGGACTCTTCACCTGTATCAAGTGTTTCTCCAGTAGGTTCTTCTTCAGGCTCAGCAGATTCCCCAGTGCACTCCTCAGCTGCATCTTCCACAAGGCTGTCTTGCTCTGTATCACCATCATCATCATCATCTTCTCCATCAGTGGTTCCCATGATTTCCCCAATATCCTCCACCTCATCTATCAACCTGCTGATGACCGAGTGCCTGGAAGCATTAGACCTGTTTTCACTGTTATTTAGTTGGGGAGAAAAGATGGCTTTAGCTCTTCTTGTGTCATATTTAGGGGTGGAAGCGCTAATTCCTTCTGGAATTCCATGCTGAGTGCTGTCCAAGGGAGAGGAGGGCACTTGTTCAGGCTGCTCTTCGCTCTCACTGTCTGAAGAAATTCTGTTTAAGCGTTTCTTCCTACCAAAAGTAAAGAGACCACTGCTTTCGTCCAACACTTTACTCCCTTGCAGGGAGGCATTTGGCTCATCCTCAGCTGTGGGACAGGGTTTGCCATGGCTACTGGTCTCACTTGACCAAGTTTTGTTAGGAGATTCTTTGTCTGGAGATTTACACAAGCTTTCTGCCTGGAGTTGTAAGCTCTCCTTCTCAGGGTGTTCCAGTGATCCGTCTCTATTTGAGACATCCTGCCATCCCTCTTCAGACTCTTCCAAAACCAGATTGAAGTCAACTTGATCCTGGAAAGAAGGAGCAGATGTACCCTCCAAGCTGTCTTGCAGCACTTGAGACTTGTAGAGCTCAGCATTGATTTCTGGTGTAGCATTTGATAAACTCAGCACCTCAGAAGCAGAAGCCGGCTCAGGAACATTGTTCTGCTCTGTCCTCAGGGCAGTGTGTGCGTCAAGTACCTGAACTGACAGTTCGGCATCCCTTCTAGGATCATCAGCCATGCCAGACTCAGAGGAATTGTGACAGTGCCCAGACAGGTAATTCCTTGCCTCAGCCGAGCTGTCTGAATGTACCCGCGAATGCTGTTTCTCTTGGAAGCTCTGACTCTCTTTCTCAAGTGCAGGGGATGATGGTGTAATGCTAGATTCAGGATTTTGCTCAGATTCTTGTATATCAGATTGTTCTGCTGTCTTGCTGGTATTGAGCACTTCTGTCTCCATACTGGACACATCTTGTGCCAGTTGCCCTTCAGCCAAGTCACCAACAGTCAGAGTTGTCATTTTGGAGCTGACATCGAGCACCTGGGCCTCCTCATCCTCTGTAAGATCAATAACCTTGTCTTTTTCATGTGCATCAGCTACCGGTGGTAAAACAAAGTGAATTTTGTCATTCAGCCCTGGAGACAACTTCTTTGGCCTGGAAACTGATCCCGATGGTCTTTGCCACTTCTCTTCACAAGCATTTCTGATCCCCTCCATGCTCTGATCTCTGAGCTGGGACTCCAGCTGGACCAGCTCATGGGCTTTCTGTACCCTCCGCTGGATGTACTGATGGGCTTCCTCGCTGTCCACCTGCTCCTCGTGAGCCACCTCCCTTGTGTAGATCAGGTCATGGTCGGAAATGCCAAACATTGCCAGGGAATGCAGGTAAGCAAGGTGCTCATCCAGCTGCAGGTCAGACTTCCTTTGCATGGCGTGCAGGGACTGCAGCTGGATCTGAGTCGCAGACGTCCGAGTGTCTTCCAATGTGAAGAGCTCCCTTAGTTCCTGTTTGGAGAAATAACGGAATGGGTTCTTTTTGTCACCGGTGGTCTGTCTGATTAACGAGTCCTTGAATACCTGCCGCCTGTATATCTTCTCTTCCACGGTGCCGCAGGTGATCAGTCTGTAAATCACTACATTCTCTTTTTGCCCAATTCTGTAAGCTCTGTCCACAGCCTGAGCATCGGTTGCTGGATTCCAGCTGGGATCAAAGATCACCACTCGGCTGGCTGCTGTCAAGGTTATGCCGACACCCCCAACCTGTGTGGTGAGCAGGAAGACAGAGCAGTCGGTGTTGCTCTGGAAGGCATTGATGCGCCTCTCTCGCTCCGTAAGGTGGGTCACTGTGCCATCAATGCGCAGGATCTGGAATTGTCGGCGACACAGGACGAGCTCTATGATATCCAGCATCTTCCTTGACTGTGAGAACACTAGGGTTCGGTGTCCCTCTTCCCTCAGCCGTTCCAGCAGTCCCACAAGGAACTGCATCTTCCCAGACTCCTGGATCACAGTCTCATCAGAGAGATGATCTATTTTGTTCATGCCTGAAAGCATACCTCCTTCCATACCGTAATCCTGCTCTTCCAAGCCCAGTTGGATACAGGCTCTTGCAGACAGAAGCCTGGGGTGGTCACAGAGTTTCTTCAGGACTGTCAGCTCGGCCAAAGGTGATCGGGTCGTCATCAGCACTTCCTTCACATGATCCAGGCAGAGAAAGTTCCTGTAGATTTCTTCCTGCACCGGTGCCAGGTACACCCACACAACGAAGTCATTTTTCCTAGTGAGAGATGGCATGACAGGAGCCTTGTTCTCACTTGGATCCTCAGGAAGAGGAGCATCCTCTTTATCAGCATAATAGGTTTTAATGTCTTCCTTGGTCCTTCTGAGAAAATAGGGCTTTATAATTGCCATGAGATTCTCTGATATCTTTAGCCCCAGGGCTTTCTCACCTGGAGTTGCATCCTTCTCCCTCGCCCTGGTAATGGGATTCTCATATTCCATTTTAAAAGTTTTGGCAGTTCCCAGGAGGGAGCCTTGGCAGGCAAAGTCAAATAAGGACCACATTTCCCGCAGGTTGTTCTGCACGGGGGTGCCTGTAAGCAGGACACGGTGCTGGGCCGGGATTGCGTACACACACTTGGTTGTCTTGTTTGACGGGCACTTGATCTTATGTGCTTCGTCGAGAATGACATAGTCCCAGACAAACTCCTGTTCGTGGCGGCTGGCCAGCTGCTTCCAATTGTTAATGAGCATCTGGTAGCTCGTGATTATGATGCCATTCTTCCTCTGGACTCTCTCCAGGTTCCTGGTGCGCTCTGTCTTGCTGGTGCCATGGAACTCCTTGACGCGTAGGCCGGGGGTCCAGCGAGCAAACTCAGCCAGCCAGCTACTGACCAGGGTGGTGGGCATGATGAGCAGGACATGCTGGACAAGCTCAGCGTCAAACATACCTGAGAGGAAGGCGATCACCTGGATGGTCTTGCCCAGGCCCATGTCATCCGCCAGGATGCCACCAGGCTTGCCCTCCCGGTGCAGGCGATACAAGAACGCAACCCCTTCCCGCTGGTGCTGGAACAGCTTCCCGTGCATCTCCCCGTAGATCAGAAGGCCGCTGCCGCACACGTTCACGAAGCCCTCATCCTCATCCTCCTCCTGCTGCTGCTCGTGCTCGGCCGCCGCCAGCGCCTCCTGCACCCGCTGCATGCGGCCCCGCAGCTTCTCGCTAGGGCGGATGGCAGCCGCCAACCGGAACAGCCGCAGCGCCTCCTCCAGGTCCCCATCGGCCGCCGCCGCCTTCGCGCTGGTCACGAGCCTGGGGGAGTCACCGTGAGCACCGGTGAGATCTCACGGCCAGGCACGCGGCCCGGCCTGGGCTACACCAGGGAGTGCCAGCCCGCCACCGCCACCCTCGGCCCGCCCCAGCCAACCCGCGCCCCGCCGCAGCCTTCGGTTCCCGCTCACCCCCGGTACCGCTCCTCTTCCTCCGCCGCCTCTCCCGGCCCAGGGGCGGCCATGGCGCCAGCGCTGCCGCCCTGCGCTTCAAACCCGGTCCTTCCCGTCCTGCACCGCGTCACATGTAAATCAGCAGCGCTCGCAGCCAATCAGCGCCGGGGGCGAGAGCAAAAGGGCGGGGTTGAGAGCTGCCCGCACCTCCTCCCGGGCTGGGGAGACACCGGGACGAGCACCGGTCCCGTCCGGTCCCTTTCCCGCGGCGTGGTGGGAAGCGAGATGCAGGACATCCGAGGGGAGCCCGGCAGACCCAGAAGTCCCCCGGCCCCGCTGCACTCCCGGTTCCTGCCGCGCCATCGGTGCACGTCACGAGTGCGGGCGGTGGGGGCCTCCCGCCAGCAGGGGGCGCGGCGGCGGGCGTCGCTCTGCTCCGCGCCCGTGCCCAGCGCGGAGTCGCCGGGAGACCGAGCGCTGCCATGGAGGCGCGCGCCGCGGGCTGCGGCCTGCTCGTATCCACCGGGCGCGGCGGGGCCNGGAGGTTTTCTTAACTGCTGGCGCAGAGCGTTGCCGGCGCGGAGGTGCGGGCCGGGCGGCGGGAGCCGTGCGTGCTCGGCTTGGAGCGGCGGGCCGGCCGCTACGGGTGAGTGCGAGCCTGGCGGCGCCCGGCTCGCCATGGTTGGTGCCGCCGCGGCGGAGCTGGGGGCGGAACGCACCGTGCCCGGGCACGGCTCGGTTCTCCACCGAGTTGCCACAGCCGTAATGACTCTGGGGATCCCTGTGTGCCCCCCAGCAGGCTTCCCTCACCCTGCGGGCGGGGACCCGCGGGACGGCGCTCCGGAGGTGCCTTCCCGGCTCCCCGATGCTCCTCCGGCAACCAGAGCCGCTGCCACCCCGGTGTTGGACCTGCCCCGTGGCAGGGAGAGTTCGACAGCTCTTACTTCTCCCCCGGGGTATCCGCGTCCTGCACGGTCTCACCTTCGTTTCCTTTTCCTCCCCCTGCCCTAGAAGCTTAGCGGTAAAAATCAAACATTCTGTCTCCGTACGCACAGCACCCGCTTGTGCGAGCAGGGCGTTGGTGCCGGGTCTTAACAAACCTTCCTTCTGTCTGCAGGGTCGTTATTCGCTCCCAGGAGAAAGAAAACTCTGATCCAGATTATATTCCCATCAACAGCCGCTTTAAATGTGTGCAAGGTACTGACTGCTAGGGGGAAGGCTGAGAATCCCCTACTGTTCATCCACAAATCCCAAATTTAGTGGTGTTTCCTGACCTGCCTCCTGAGCCACAGTGGATTGAATCCTTTCCCTGTGAAACAGCAACTCACATTTTATAGAATCCCCTTGTTTCTCATCCAAGCAGATTGTCAGTCCCTGTCAGCATGCAGTTGTGTGGAATTTGGCTGGTTTCAGTGCATGGTGGGCTCGGTATCACACAGCCAACATAGCAGAACCTTGTTTCAGGGTGTGGAATTTGGTGTCTGCTGGTGCCTGTCTCTCAGGCTTCTCTGCTGTGCCAAGAGTTGAGAGCCGTTGCCTTTTCCTGCATGTTTACATCTAAACTTCCATAAGGTCTAGCAAGCTCTCAGCATCCCACCTGTTGGATGAGGAACAGCTTTAGGCCATGTCTTGGAAGAACTTAAATAGGAGAAAGTGGCCCTGGGGCAAATCCTTGTAAGGAATAAAAGTCCTTTTTCCTGAATTTACTCATTCCCTTCTGTGCAGTTCAGTGATTTTCTGCCCCTGGTCTTGCTCTGTAGAGAAGCTTTGAAGTTCCTTGTCAAGTTGGTCTTTCCCAAAGTAGCTGCACTGATAGGGAAAAACGGTCCAGGTGTATGAGAACTGTGTGGTGGGAATCTCCCTGAGACACTTGTTGGGAGGTGACTGTCCGAGTTCTCTCTGCCAGAACCGTTAGGAATGTACAGATGTAAATTAGAGCTCTTTGCTCCTGTCAGGACTCTTTCATGGCTGGTAGGAGGCAGTGTAATTATATGAGTCCTTAATTGCTGCAGCATCGAGCGTGAGCTCTACTGATCCTGTTTTTCTCTTTTCTAGAGGCAGAAGAAACTCTGCTGATTGATATAGCTACAAACAGTAAGTTTCATAAGGGCAGTGGTGTAGCTGAAGGTCCTGTCAGGGAACAGCCACTGGTGCTTGTTTTGCCTTCCAGTCTTCCCCCAGGCTCTGTGTTTGTCCTCTGCTCAAACAGAGATTGTTTTCCCTCTGATGTTGTCATCTGGCTCTGTCAGACACTCGGTTGTCATGACAGACAAGGTTTTAAATGCAAATGATTGAAATGTTTGCAATTTTTCTTCCTGTTTTTAGAACTCTTCTCTTCGAGACTGCAGTAGGGAGGATTCCTAAAGCCAGGAGAACATGCTGGGGCAACCCTAAGCAGGGTGGGGGGACCTCAGAAGCACAGGGAGAGTAACTTAGGTGCAGGTTTCCATCACAAACAACACCTGGAAGCTGATGGGCACTCTGTGAGCCAGCCTGGGCTGACTCAGTGAGTGTGTTTGAAGCAGGCTGCAAGGTCCGGATCCAGGGTGACAAGGCGCCGGAGCGGCTCTTTGAGATCCCTGACGAGGAGTGCTGCTTGGGGTTCCTGTCAGAAGTGCAGAGCATACAGGAAGGTGAGCGGAGTTGCCCCTGTGCGTGTGAAATCTTCTGCCAGCAGTTTCTTACAGGGATGGGTTTTTTTCCAGCCCACCTGAAAGCGTCTCTTCCTGAGCCTAAGGACTCGGCCATTTGGCATCAGGTGGAGAAGAGCCTCACAGGTCTATCTCCAGGTACAGTTGGCTTTGCTCCAGGGCCTGTGCAGTGCTGGGGTGCCCAGGGTAGGAGCTGGGTCAGGCCCTGCTTCCTTGTCCGTTAATTCCTTCCTGAGTGCTATTTTCACCCTTGGTTTGTGCATGTTAAGCTCCTTCCTGCCTTGACTTGTGGTTAGTGCCCCTTTCTCCCATTGCCAGAGTCACACAGTTGAAACCATATTCCTACTATAATTTGGTTTTTTGTTTTCTGTGGAGTTACATTTTTTTCTTCTTGATCTGAGCTGTTTCAGATTTACTCTCAGGGTGTTTTTCTTGGATTTTTCATTACAGGAGCTCTGGGGTTTGAGGATGACTTCAACACTCTGAGCCTAGAAGAGAAAAGGAACATGCAAAACCACCAAACGGGATCTCGACGGGAGCCCCCGCCTCCTCCTGTCCCTCAGAATAAGCAGTAAGTAAAGCGGGGGATCTGTTCCGTTTTTTACTTCTCTTCCTAGACAGCAGAACTAATTCTAGTGCTGCTCTTGCCTCCTTCCTAGATTTCACCGAGAGAGAGAAGGCGCATCCAGAGACCAGCCCAAAGTGACCAACACGATGCGCAAGATGTTTCTGCCCAGCACACAGTCAGGGCAGAGAGAGGGACTCATCAAACACGTGCTGGCCAAGAGGGAGAAGGCCTACATCAACCTGCACAACTTCAGGTGAGACCTGGGAGGGAAGGACAGAGCTGTGGGATCTGTCCTGTGAGCTTGGATCTCGTTCAGGATTGGACCCTGGCAGCTGCTGATGGGTTGTAGCACAGATGGCCAGTGAGGATGGTGCAGCCTAAAAGTCACCAAATGTTCATGGGGCAGCTGCTCCTTTTGTCTTCTGTGTGTGTGTCTGATCTCCAGAGCCTTGGTAAGGCTGGAGCGGGTGGGCAGAAAGAGTGAAGAGAAATGTCCCACCATGGTGTCGTGGTGTTGCCGTTCATGATGTGTGTTAAAAGGGCCAGGTGTTTGCTGGTGGAAATGTCTTACTCCCGAGAGGAGTGTCACTGGGAGTGAGCCAAGCCTGGGAGAATTTTCAAAGAGCAGCTGAGGGAGCAGGGGAGCCTCAGCCTGGAGAAAAGGAGGCTCAGGGGGGACCTTCTGGCTCTCCCCAACTCCCTGACAGGAGGGGGCAGCTGGGGGCGGGGCAGGCTCTGCTCCTGGGGAGCAAGAGAGAGTACAAGAGGAAATGGCCTCAAAGTGCACCAGGAAAGGTTGAGGTTGGACACCAGGAGGAATTTCTTCATGGAGGGGGTGGTCAGGCATTGGAAGGGGCTGCCCTGGGAGGTTTGGAGTCCCCATCTCTGGAGGCGTGCAAGGAATGCCTGGATGTGTCACTTAGTGCTCTGGGCTGGGTGACAAGGTGGGGATTGGGCACAGGTTGGACTTGATGATTCTGGAGGTCTTTTCCAGCCTCAATGATTCTGTGACTTCAATTCCCCCATGACTGTCATTGTCCCATGCAGGGACAGCTCACAGTGCATGCTTCCAGCAGAACACTGCTGTGCTGCTGTGGTTTTCATTGGGTTTGCTAACAGCTCAGCTGCTCTTGTATTGTAGGTTCTTTGTGGGAACATGGAATGTGAATGGGCAGTCTCCTGACAGCTTCTTGACTCCATGGCTGGTGTTTGACATGGAGCCTCCAGACTTCTACTGCATCGGGTGAGCAGCTGGGGGGGTCCAGGAGGGCTGGGTTAGGTTTGGGTTCCTGCCGTGCTCTCAGAGGCTGCACAGAGCTGAGCTGTGTCACACGGGCTGTCTGAGGGCAAAAAGCCATCAGATGAGGCAGAGGATCAGGTTGACCAAAGCTAGCATGACATAGTAGGTTGTCCTGGAGGCATCACTCCAGAGCTCGCTCGTTGTCCTCAGCCTAAAGTGGTGTTTCTCAGGTAGAGGGTTGCTGGGAATTTTAGGGTAGGATCTCAAATGCACTGTGGAGAAATTCTACTGCTTTATTTAGGAAGTGACCATAAGGAGCTGTTCCTCTAAGGGCTGTTGCTGGAGGTTTCACATTCCTTGTAGGAAGAGGGAGATACGCAGGAAGGCTGGAGGTACTAAACTCTTGGGTTTCCAGGTTCCAGGAGCTGGACCTCAGCACAGAGGCTTTTTTCTACTTGGATTCTACGAAGGAGCAGGAGTGGCTGTCTGCTGTGGAGAGGTCCCTGCACCCTAAGGCCAAATACAAGAAAGTGAGTTCTGCTCAGTGGCATGGGGACTTGTCATGGAGCTGGCATGATGGGAAGGAAAAAGGAAAAGAGCTTCCCTTTTCCTCCCTGTCCAAGGAGCAAGGCTTGGAGAAGCAAAGGGTGATACTGGGCATGTGCATGACTGGGCATGTGTCAGATGTGTCAAATTAAATCTGGAGAGTCTGTTTCTGCACCACAGTTGTAGGGGAATATTGTGCTTTGAAGTAGAAATTTATAAAGGTGGGGACTACAGTACCTTTATCAAATATGAGGTAGGTGTCAGGGAAGCAGCAGGTTCAAATTCTCTACCTATATTACCTTCTCATCCTGTAGTATAGAAGCTAGGTGTGTTCTGAGATGGTAAATTAAATGAATAGCTTTTCCCTGAAGGAATGGGATGATTTATGAAGTGAAATCTTCCAGGTGCTGCTGCCTTGAGTCAGAATTGCTTCAGTTGTGGCAGCAGGACTTTGTTCTGGCTGGTTTAGAGCAAGACATGGGTTTTATCTCTGCTGTGACAAACCTTTTTGCTGCAGGGACCAGTTCTGAATACATGAATGGGTTTCCCTTTCCTCCTTAGCCTGTGTGTTTGCTGTCACACCCCATCCTGCTTGCTCTGAGCAGGTGTTGCAGGGAATGAAGCAGGGAATAGAGTATCTTGCTGAACTGAAAGCTGTCAAGGGGAGCCAGGAATCATGGCCAAAACTGCAGAGAGGCTCCTGCTCCCTCCCCTACCTTTGCCTCACTTGAGTTTTGGGTGAATTTCTCCCACCTTAGTGAAAGGGAGAGCACAGGATATGGCTGCAGGAGGGGGAAGTGGCTGAAGCTGTAGATAAGGCTTGTAGTCACTTGCAAATTCTGCTCCTGCAGAGCAGACTAGGTGCTGGGCCCTTGCAGCCAAGTTCTCTGCTCTCAGCTTCTTTCCACACTACATAGATTTAATCCCAATGCATGTGAATATTTCTGGGCATAGACATGAGCATGCAGACTGTGCTCAAGCAGGTGAGGCCTTGTCACTGTTTCAGAGTGGAGATACCACTGTTTTGGAGGTGCAGGAAGGTCACAGACTGGGCAGTGTTGGCTTAGCACACATAAAAGATCAGCAGCAGACCTGAGATCCCCACAGGGAGAGGGCACATGAGCACAGTGTTTACCTCTGTGGGCCTGAGCTCTGTGGGAGCAGATAACTGCTCAGATCCAGAGAGGCCTTTGGCTTTAGGGAACGAGTATTTCCTGAGAATGAGTCAGTCTATGTGGCTCAGAGATGCCTTTTGCTACCCTGGCATGTCTGCCTCAGGGATATTAGGACGTCTCTGTCCGTTCCCCTCTGCACTGGAGTCCGCAGTAAGCCAAGGTGAGCTCTGACTCCCACTGCACCTGCAGCCTCGGGACAGCCACAGTGCCTGGCTGGAGCACTCTCTGCTTGTGCTGCTTAGAGCGTGACAAGGGCTGAGACCTGAGTCACAAACCTGCTGGGAATTTATTCAGTTTCTCTTTGCCCACCCTGTTGTAGGGATGGACCAGAGTAGGGAAGGCAGTGAGCCCAGCACCGCTGGCAGCTCCTGGTGGTTGAGAGATGGACCCCAGGAACCTTGCTGTGAACAGGAGACCCTTCAGGTTCTGCTGTTGCAATTAGGAATTGAGTAGAGAACATGAGGAACAGGGAGAGCCAGAGCACCAGGCAGAGCAGATCAGATCAGAACTACGTTCCCACTGCCTCTCTGGGAATTCAAGATCCTGTTTATTTTGGCAGGTGCAAATGGTCCGCCTGGTTGGGATGATGTTGCTCATATTTGCTAAGAAGGATCATCTGAGCAATATCAGAGAGATTGTCACAGAGTCTGTGGGCACAGGAGTCATGGGAAAGATGGTGAGTCACCGAGGCCAGCTTGTTGCTTCCCTGTATCCAGGCAAGAAGTGGACAGGCTGGTTTGGTTCACCTGTGCCATCCCAGTCCCCTCCCCGTGCTTCACCTGCTCCAACCCCACTGGTCCCTCCTGTCCCCAGGGCAACAAGGGCGGTGTGGCCATCAGGTTCATGTTCTACAACACCACCTTCTGTGTCGTCAACTCCCACCTGGCTGCCCACGTGGAGGACTTTGAGCGCCGAAACCAGGACTACAAGGACATCTGTGCCCGGATGAGCTTCTTGGTCCCCAGTGACAGCCTGTCTGAGCTCAACATCATGAAGCACGAGTGAGTTGTACCCTTTGGAAGCGGTGTCGAGTAACCCAAGTCAAGTCAGAACTGCAGCAACAGGAGATTTCATGCAGATAAGTTCTCTGGCTTGATGAAATAATTTTAAATTCCAAGGGCTGTGGTGTGCTGCAGTTCCTGCAGACAAACTGGTCACCTCCTTGCTGCAGTGCCTTGTGCACCCTGTCCCCAATGTCCCTCTCCTTGCATTTGTGTATAACTTCCTTTTCAGCAGGCCTAAACAGAATACAAATGGTTGGTACTTCCATAATTAATACTTAAACCATTTAAAAACCAAAAATGTAGAGTGGATTAGTACAGAAAAAAAACTTCAAATATTAGATTATCCTTGATAATCCACTAATGGAAATGTTGAGGTTTAACTATAAACAGGAAGAGCTTTGGTACTAGCAAGGAGTTTAAATTTTAATCTTTAAATGAAACCTCTATGGAGTAAAGAGTGAGTCCCGTGAGTGTTTCTTTAGCTGCTGATAGCAAGAAGGGTATAGGCCTGTTTGGAAGTGTGGAGAGGAGTGGGTGCTGGTGAGGTGTGGCTGACGGCTGGGATGGGAAACAATGGCCAGAAAGTTGTAAGCTCCAGGAAGCTAATTCTGCTCCTGCTAATTCTGTGTCAGGCTGTCTTGACTCAGTAGGTGGTGCAGCAGTGGCCTGCTCTGGTTGAAGGAAAGGCAGTGAAAAACCAACAGGTAAAAGCAGGGTGTCACATGAGGGATAACCCTGCAGATACAGATGCCTCACCTGTCCCACTGGCTGACAGGCTGCCTCCACTTAATGAGCTCCACCACTGCCCTCTTCTTAACATGAGAAGAACCTTAATACTGGCTGGATTTTGTGTGAACACTGGCTTTGCTTCATTAGAGAGTCAGTGCTGTTCTCTGGCTTTTTTCAGGCTGAGACAAGCACATTATCTCCTACTAAACCAAGTCTTCAATCTTTGGGGAATTCCAAAGGAGATGGGCTTAGTCCTGTAGAATCTGCTGTCACTAGGAATTTCTGCTGTTGGACTCAATCTTTAATGTCTCCTTTTTGTTTTCCGCATGTCTCAACTTTAATGTGATTTAAAAAGGGGAGCTGTCAACTGCTGATCTGCTCCCCAAATTCTTTCCTGTGAGGGTGGTGAGGCCCTGGCACAGGCTGCCCAGAGAAGCTGTGGCTGCCAAATCCCTGGAATTGTTCAAGGCCAGGTTCGATGGGGCTTGGAGCAACCTGTGATAGTGGAAGTTGTCTCTGCCCATGGCAGGGGGCTGGAACAAGATGAACTTTAAGCTCATTTCCAGACCAGACCATTCCATGATTCTGTGTGTATCTTTGTTTGCAGTGTTGTTATCTGGCTGGGAGACCTGAACTACAGGCTGTGTCTGCTGGATGCCAGTGAAGTGAAGAATCTCATCAGCAAGAACGAGCTGCAGAAGCTGCTGATGTATGACCAGGTCAGTGAATTCACTCACATTTTCCCCATCACTGGGAGGTCATCTTGGTTTAGGATGTGCCTCTGCTGGTGAGGAGCTGGCAGACATGGAGCTGGGGAAGGGGCTGGAGCACAGATGTGATGAGGAGCAGCTGGGGGGCCTCAGCCTGGAGAAAAGAAGGCTTGGGGGGGACCTTCTCACTCTTTACAATTCCCTGAGAGGAGGGTGCAGTCAGGTGGGGCTTGGTCTCTTCTCCCAGGTAACAACTGGCAGGACAAGAGGAAACGGCCTCAGGTTGTGCCAGGAGACCTTTGGGTTGGATATTAGGGAATTTTTTTTACGGAAAGTGCTGTCCAGCCATGGCACAGACTGCCCAGGGCAGTGATGTTCCCATTCCCTTCCCAGGAGGGATTTAACAGACACGTAGAGGTGGCATGTGGGGACATAGGTTAGTTGTGGCTTTGTCAGTGCTGGGGGAACAGTTGGACTCAATGGTTTTGGAGGGCTTTTCCAACCTACATAATTCCATGGCACACTGCAATAAGGGTTTGGACACAGACATAGACACTGGACCTGACAGACCTTTGGGTGTGCTGGTTGCAACATCCCCCTAAAGAAAACCACATTGTCCATACTGGGGTAACTGGGTGACTCAGGCAGTCACTGTGTGTGTCTGTCTCAGTGCTGGAGTTCTCTCTTAAATACAAACTACAAGCTGAACACAGGCATTTGTAACAGCAGCAAAAGCTACTGTGATCAGTGTTGTAGAAGAGGTATTGATTTGGAGGCAAATCTGCTCAGCCAGTTTGACCTGAATTCTGTGCTGTCTCCTTACCTGCTCAGGACTTCCTGCAGCACATGGAAGCTGGCAGCTGGTGCCTTTCAGGTGAAGGGTTGCACCCAGGAAACATGAACAGCAGTGGTGCAATATCACCTCTGACATGGTTTAACAGTAAATTTGGTTGATTGTCCTCTGTAGCTTACTTTTGCTGTACTGCAGAGCTTTGTGCAGGAAACAGCTGTAGCTTAGGCCTTAGTGAGGAAAACACCCAGGAGATTTTTCAGAAGAGGAAAGGAGCAAAGGATAGTGGTGTCAGATTGTCAGGCAAGTGCAGTCCTGGAGGCTCTTGCTAAAATGATTGGTAGGGAAAGATTAATGATGGCAATCTTAAGCCTGAAAACTGATGAAAGCATTTAGTAATTAATATTTCCCTAAACTCTTGCTTGATGCTGCCTGTGTGGTGTGGTGAGCAGTACCATGTCCATTTGTACTTGGTCTGTTTGGAAGACATTCCACTTGTGTGTTAACGGTGTGAGGTGTGAGCGGCGCTTTGGGGGTCTCTGTGAATCCCACAGAGTGACCACAGGCCGTGGTTGCTCTGCCTGTGGATCTGCTCTCTGACACTACTGTGGCAGGGAAGGGTTTCTTGGGTTGGGTTTGGTTTGGTTTTTTCTCTTTTTAAAGCTTTCTTTTTCTGCTTTAGCTGAATATTCAGCGCACTCAGAAGAAAGCATTTGCAGATTTCATGGAGGGAGATATTACATTCATCCCCACGTATAAATATGACTCTAAAACAGATCGCTGGGACTCCAGGTACATTGGCTGCCACTGGCTGTATTTACCTATGACATAAAGTGCATTTTCTCACAAAACTTGATTTCCTGCTTCCTAGAGGTGTGAATACCTGTCAGTGTTATGTTTGGTGTCCCTAAACCAAGACACTGGCCTTCCTTTCTTTCCCACTTTCTGCAATAAGCAGCCCCTGTGTATGCTGTCCAGGCACATCCCTTAAACCTCTGTTGCTGCTGATCCCACTGGATGAAGGCAGGTGAAGTGTGAGCTCGGGTGGCCCTTCACTGGGGTCTTTTACATTAACAGGGACAGGCAAACAGTATTAAAAAAAGGAATTGAAGAGCCGAGGAAACAGGCTTTCTGAGTCACCCTGTCCCCTGACTTGCACACCCACTGGGTGGCTGCACTGTGATAGCAACTGTGGTTCCTGCTTGGTGCCTCCCACAGACATGGCTGCATCTGCTGCTGGGGCTGCTCCGAAGGGAGAAATTCTCAAGAAGGACTTTCAAACCATGTAGTGATTGAATTTGACTTGCAATGTTTATGAATCAGCACAATAGTTACCTGAAGAAGGATAACCCAGGATTCAGGCTTCACAACATAATATTAATCACTGAGTAGACTTTCCATGGTGGAAACAATAAGCAATGGGCTGGATTGTGGGCAGAAAGGTCTGGCAGCACAAGAAAGTCATGCAGCTTGGGTCACAGCACACATGGGTTCAGGCTGTGGACATGGGCTTGGCTGAACGTTATTCTGTTTCCTGGTGCTGGAAAGGATGTGAATTTTATCTGCTGTACTGGGAAAGGGGGAGAGAGTAGAAGAAATAACAGAATTCAAGTTGGGGTAAGTGATAGGAGTTCATCCCATCACTGCTGTGATGATGTGGGTGGAGGGAACTGCCTTGTTGGGAAGAGAAACAGCTTGGATGACTTGATAGGATTGTTGGATTCCCCTGGTAACCTATTTTCCTTTGTAGTGGGAAGTGTCGTGTGCCGGCGTGGTGTGATCGGATCCTTTGGAGAGGAGGGAATGTCAATCAGCTCCGGTACTGCAGTCACATGGACCTCAAGACCAGTGACCACAAGCCCGTCAGTGCCCTTTTCTGCATCGGGGTAGGTTTGTGTGTGTGTCGGGGCAGGATCCCAGCACTGCTGTGATTACTGTGGGAGGCGATGATGGAGTCGGGGCACCTCTGCTGAGGCTCTTGCAAGAGGACAGATGAATCCAGCTGAGGTGTGCCTGCTGTGGAGGTGCTGCATCTGGCAGCACTGGAATGGGTGAATCCTGCTGTTCCCTCCTCCACATGGAGACACAGCAGCAGCCTGGACCTGGCTGTACCTGTGCTGTGTTGGATGTGTCACCTGGATGTCTTCAGTGGAAAGTGGCAGCAAATTTGGGTTTTCTGGCGCAGCAAATGTGGACACTCCATGTCCATTTTTGCTACCTCCTGCCCCCTGGGTGGCTCAGGTCACAGAATGGGTAAGGTTGGAAGGGACCACAGTGGATTGTTCGGTCCCATCTCCCTGCTCCAGCGAGGCCATCCCAGAGCACAGGATTGTGTCCAGGCAGTTCTGGACTCTCTCCACTGAGGACGATTTCACAGCCTCTCTGGGAAATCCATTTCAGTGCTCAGTCACGCACACAGTGAAGAAGTTCTTCCTCATGTCCAGGTGAATTCTTGGGATCAGTTCCTGCCCATTCCCCTGGTGCCATTACTGGGCCCCACAGAGCAGAGCCTGGGCCCTGCTCTGAGCCCTCCCTGCAGACAGGAACAGACAGGGCTGAGAGCCCCTCTTAGCTGTGTCTCCTCTTGAGGGTGAACAGCCCCAGCTCCCTCAGCCTTTCCCTGTAAGGGAGGTGAACAAGGCCCTTCAGCATCTCTGTAGTTTTTGCTGGCCGCAGTCCAGGAGCTCCATGTCTCTCCTGTACTGGGGGGCCCAGAACCCGAACCAGCACTTCATGTGGGCCTCACCTGGGCTGAGTAGAATAGGCTGAGTCTATTTAAAGAAAAGCCTTTCTCCTTTCCCTCTGGAGAATCATGAGGAATGCTGCAGCATGCCAATGCTGTCTGACAGAGGTTGCCTCCAGTGATCTCCCAGTTGTGTGGCCAGTAGCCAGACAGACCCTGGTAACACCTGCAGGAGTGAAATCTGTGTGTAGTTGCAGACGCAGCTTGGGACTGCACATGTGTGTGAACTCTCTCAGCCTTGCAGCTACAGAAGCAAGTGATTAGAGAAATAATTCACTTCTGCAGTTTGCTCATGACTAAGAGAGTTGCTGTAAAAGCCAGTCAGAAGCTTTGCTGAGTGTTTTTTGTCTCCCACAGGTGAAGGTTGTGGATGAGCAGAAGTATCGGAAGCTGTTTGAAGACATTGTTCGTATAATGGACAGGATGGAGAATGACTTCCTTCCTTCATTAGAGCTGAGCAGGAGAGAGGTGAGGATGAAACTGGGATCACTATCACTGCCCAAACACATCAACCTTCAAAGTGCCAGCACTTCTTTCAAAGACTTTGTATCAATAAACTGGATTATAGGAAATTGAACTCTATCCTAATCTTATGATCAGGAATTGGGTTAGCGAGGACATGTTGTCTTGGCTCCTTGGCAGGACTTCTGTGAGGAATTCTGCATTGGGTGGTGCTCCTCTCAGCTATGGGAGGGCCACTGCAGAGTCTTTGGGGGCCTGGCCATGGGCCATATCATGGCCACTAATATCACTTGATTTCTCTTTGCTCTGCAGTTCGAGTTTGAGAACGTGAAGTTCCGTCAGCTGCAGAAACAGAAGTTTCAGATTACCAATAATGGGCAGGTCACCTGTCACTTCTCCTTCATCCCAAAGCTCAATGACAGCCACTACTGCAAGCCATGGCTTCGAGCCGAGCCTTGTGAAGGTTACCTAGAGCCAGGTGAGTGTACTGCTGTAGACCCCCCCATCCCATCTCCATTCAGTCCTTCCTGTATTTCCTGTGTCCCACCTTCCTTGACAGCAGTCTTGTCTGTTTGTCTTTTTTGTTGTGGCCTTTGTGCCTGCCACTGTGTGTTTGTCCTTGTCATCCCTTTTGGAGAGTGTCCGTGTGTTCTTGAGAGCTCTGGTGTGTTGCAGATGAGAGCACAGAGATCTCCCTGGACGTGTACGTCAGCAAGGACTCGGTCACCCTCCTGAACTCTGGTGAGGATAAAATTGAGGATATTCTTGTCCTGCACCTGGACCGAGGGAAGGACTATTTCCTGACCATCAGTGGGACCTACCTGCCCAGCTGCTTTGGCACCTCTCTTGAGGCCTTGTGCCGGATGAAGCGACCCATCCGAGAAGTTCCAGTCACCAAACTCATAGACCTGGTGAGTTCTGAAGCAGAACTTCTTTAACCTGGAGAGGCCTGATTCCCTTCTGATTGCTCCCAAAAGCAGGAGCAGTGCCTGCAGCTCGGGTTGTCTGCGCTGGCTCTGAGCTGAGTGACTGCACAGAGCTTGAGGTGCTCTTTTATTCTTCCCGTCTACCACAGCCAATGGCTTTTAACAGCCTGTACTTTCTCCTTTTTTTCTGAGTAGGCTCTAAATATTGCTTGATGGGATGAAAAAGTGATCCCAGCAGCTCATGTTGGTGTTACTGGTGCTGGCAGGCTCACCTGGGTGGCACTATGGTGTCATAAGAGATGTGATTGGGGTCCTCTCATCCAAAGTATATGGGCTTCTTCTGCCACAGTGAGTGCCCCAGGGGCCTTTTCCTTCTGGATGCATTCCCACTGCTCAGGGGAAGGAGCAAGCAGAAGTACAAGGACTGAAGGAAAGTCTGTGGTGTGGGTGTGGGGTGCTGAAGGACACAGCTCAGCAGATGAGCAATGTCACAGTCTCTCTGGCCATTTCCTCCCACACCAACCACAATGAGAGATAGTGCCTCGGGTGAGAAATAGCTCATCAGGGAGAGAGCTCTCTGTGGTGCAGCAAACTGTTCTTCTCCCCCCCCAGCCTTTGCCAGCCCCCAGCATCAATATTCCTCCTCCCACAGCTTGTTGTGTGTGTGAGAGAGCGTGCAGTAGTACCCTAGTCACCTCTTGTCCTTTGGGTACTCTCAGCTGTTTCTGGGGTTGTCCCATTTTGGGGATGTAATTCTGATTTCCAGGCTAATTTCATTCATGTCTCCTTACTGCCTTACCTGGCCATATTCCAGTGAGGTGCAGGAGCTCCTGAGTGCCAGTTCATGTCCACATTCTTGTTCAGCCAGGAGAGTACTTTCTTTCTGTCCACCTGAAAGCTCAGCCCCATTGTTTGAGTCTCACCTTTCCTCTCCTTTCCTATCTCACAGTCACACCGTTACATGAGGGGTTTTTGTCCCATAAGCTCTGCTTTTCCACCTCTGTAGATATTTGCCAGCTTCTAATCCCATTGCCTCTACATTTTCTTATCCCTTCAGCAGTTGTCCAGTGCCTCTCCCTGCCTCTTCTAGTTCCCATCTTTTATTGTAGGTATCTACTTTTCTTACAAGTCCAATACACAGAGAAGTCAGTGTTGTATGAGAATTTTGACTTTTTAACACACAATCAGGCTAGGCAGCATCCAGGTGGCAAGATGCAGCATTTACCTCCTCAGGTCAAGCAACTGATCCAGGCTTCAGGCTCCTCAGGTTTCTGAGGATTT
Organism: Nicator chloris; assembly: GCA_013400495.1. Lineage (NCBI taxonomy): Eukaryota > Metazoa > Chordata > Aves > Passeriformes > Pycnonotidae > Nicator > Nicator chloris. The sequence goes on from WAAE01004573.1 coordinate 167,750, forward strand.
GGTTGAAAGTCAGTCTTGTTCTAGAAGTGAGTCTGGAATATTTCACTGGCCTTGGTTGCTTTTCCACCTGCTTTATCCAGCTCAGCATCAACCTCTTGCTTGATAGAGAGGAATTTGGGCCCAGACTCTTGGCTCTGCCCTCACAGACACACACTGTTAGATTTGTAAGAGTCTGTTGAGGCTTCTTCTCCTTCCACCTGTAGATTTCCTTCTCCTGTTACTCAGTGAAACATCTAGAAATAAAGGAAGCAAAACAATCAGCAAAGAGCACCTGGTCCAGTGTCTGCAGCAGGGATACAGCTCTCCTTATGGATATGGAGGATATTTTAAGTTTTGTGGTTCTGATTTTACCTGTGAGCTGAGAAGTCCTTGGAGCCAGACCAAGCTGAGCAGTTACTGCCTGGGTCAGTGGTGCTGGTGCTGCCTGCCCTGCAACCTGGAGCATTTGGGTGCAATTCCCTGAGTTTTGGTGCTGCTCAGGCTGTGTGAGGCTGGCAGTGTCTGTGCCTTAACCTTCTGCACTTGCATGTGCTCATCCTTCACTGCATCCAACATTTTCCTCAGCCTGGCTAGACTTTGTCTGTGGTTTTCAGTGGAGGGAAGTCTGGAGATCCAGTCACTGAGGGGCTGAGGTAGGTGGGTGCAGGGTAGCACCCTGTAGGTGGGGGTTTGTCTGGGAACGGCTCTCCTGGTTCTCCCAGGAGGGAGACACTGACAAGGCTGCTGTCGTTGGAGCACCTCTCCTTTGGGATTTCAGTATTAGTGTCTCATCCTGTTTTTCTTGGGATCCTACTTTGGGTTTTAAAGAGCCTCTTGAAGAACCCCTGTCAGGAACAAGTAAGTCTTGTGAAGCAGATTGTGCTGAAGGCTTGGTTTTGGGGAGAAGTTGTTCCCTGTAAGGGTGGGGAGGCCCTGGCACAGTTTTCCCAGAGCTGCCCCATCCCTGGAAGTGTCCAAGGCCGGGTTGAAAGGGACTTGGAGCAACCTGGGATAGTGGAAGATGTCCCTGCCCATGACAGGGGGGTGGAATGAGATGAGCTTTAAGGTCCCTCCAAACCCAAACCTGATTCTGTGGAGAGGTGGGCAGCCAGGCTCAGGTTGGGGGCTGTGGTGGAGATGACTCACCCGTTATAAAACGTGCAGGTGGCTGTCTGCCCTCCCAAACCTGTGACTGTGTCCCTCCCTCTGTGCCTCAGGAGAGAAACCTGTGCCAGCTCCTGTTCGGAGCAAGCTGTTCCTGGGAAGAGGCCAGTCTATTGTGGCTCTGTTAGAACTCAGGCAGCCCCCAGAGGAAGAAGAGGCCACAAGGGACCCTGAGATGCTACTCCCTCCTGGTGTCCCTGTGCCATGGGAGCTGCAGCTGCTCCCAGCTCAGCCTGGGAATGCGCTGGGGCTGTTCCCACCCTGAAAGGTTGATCTGCCAAGGCTCAGCATGGACACCCTGCCTCCATTCCCTCCTGCAGACCCCATGAGCAGTGTCCAGCCAGCCCTGGCTGTACGTGGATGGCTGTTTGGGAATGCTGAGGGCTTGGCTGTGCTGCTGGAGGGCTTGGCACACTCCTCTCTGTGCTGCGCTAATGCTCTTAGGCTGCAGCAGCAGCAGCCAGGTTTGAGCACAAACCCTCATTTCCCTTACCATACCGAAAGCTGCTTAGGAGCCCTGTGAGCTCTACAGCTGCCACACACTCAGAAACACAGATTTAGCCCAGGGAATGTTATATCTCTGGCCTGGTCACAAGGGAAATTGGCTGAAATAACATAGGGATAGTGGTTCTGACCAGGGAACTTCTTCCTGGTGGACACATCTCACCTGCCCGTGCCTGGCTGTTGGCCAGTGAGCAGTGCTGTCCAAGCCCCTTGGAGGGGTTTCAGAAACCCTGACAAGGCTGTGCATCATGTGAGCAGGATTGTTGCTAATTGGCAGGCAGATCTCTCACCACAGGTTTAACTTTGGCCGTGTCAGCAGAATGTGTGAAGGACCTGGTGTTCAGTGGGTTCTTGTAAATACAAATTAGGCTTCTGCTTAATCACAAGAGTTAATCCAAGAGTGCTTTCTCCGTCTTAACCACACTTTTTCCTCTCCTCTCTTTCCTGCTGCTCTCAGGAAGAAGACAGCTTCTTAGAAAAGGTAACACAAGCAATTGCTGTGTGGCAGTCTGCTTCTCAGTGGTGCGTTTGTAAAGAATGACAGCTTTTCCCTTGTTTTCTGTGGCAGAGGGAAAGGGAGGGGAGCACAGAGGGCACATGGCTGCCAGCAAAGCTTCTTAGCACAGCTGTGGGCTGGATGAGAGCACGGAGAAGCACACAGTGACCCCAGAGCCAAGCCCAACTGAGACGTTAAAGCTCACCCGATTTGGTTTGGGGGAAAAAAATTACTCTCTTGATCCTGACAGCAATGCTGGATATTCCCAAAAAAGATTGGCAGCCTTTGACATACCTCTGACCATAAGGAGGGGTTCACCACAGCATCCTCTCAGATCTGTGGGAAGATGGCTGGAGTAAGAAACTCAAGTTCCTTCCTTCCATCTTCTTGTGTCCCTGTGGAGGCCGAGGGAGGGCCTTGTGCAGGAGGTGGATGTTTCTGTGCCTCCTCAAGCAGTGGAGCTGGGGCTGCTGGCTCTGATGGCCACAATGACCAAGCAGGATCACTGCTTCCCTTGGCACCCATGCTCAGTGCTGGAGTCAAGCAAGGAAAACGTCCTTGGGAGAGCAAGTGGGAGATGCTGGAGATGTTCACGTTCTCCCAGCACTGGCTCTGACATTTGTAATTTGTTTGAGCTGTTCTGTGCTGGCTTCCCAGTCTGAGTTGTTCCTCTCTGGGCTATCAGTGCAGTGGCAGAGAGGGAAGGAATGTTCCCTCTCCAAGAGGGGATCGAGCTCGGATGTTTAGCCACATGAAGCTCACAGACTCCCTGGCAGAGAAGGGAGGAATTTTGATGCTTCCACCTTCCCGTGGGAAAGACGTGGCCGTGCGTCCCTTCCTCTCATGCAACAGGAGAGGGCGCTCGGGGCCCGGCCAGCGCGCACCCGCCTCCTCCGCCTGCTGCTCCTTCTCTTCCTCTGCTCTGCCCCGCGGCGCCTCGAGCCTTCTCTTCCCTCAGTGCATGGGGGGCTCTGCAGCTCTCCCAGTCCTGCCAGGCCTGTTCCAGGGCTTGGCTCCAGTGATGCCCTGGCACAGAGGGTTTCTGTAAAAGAGCCTCAGCCCTGGCAGTGTGTCCACAGCCCTGAGAAAGGGTCTGCAGCTCTTTCCCTTTCCCTCTTAGAGGAATTCTCCAATGCTCTTGCCTGACACACTTCTTCCTGACCTTTCCAGTGCATGTACCTGAGCTAGGCAGCTGTGACTCCTCATCTGCTGGTGGGGTCAGACCAGGTTCTGTGCAGGGCAGAGCTGTGCCATGTGGCAACTGGGGCTACTGCCTGTGCCACCAGGGCTCTGTCAACCTGGGGTGTCTCTGGGCATAGCAGGGAAGCTGCCCCTGGCTGCTGTCCATGGCTGTGTGTGCTGCAGGGACATCCATGACAGTTGTTGCCTCAGCTGGAGTGAGGTGCTTTCTGTGGAGCTTGTGGACTCCTCTGCTGGTGGAGGGGTTGTGTTCCTGCTTGTGCTGGTTCCTGGGTGCTTTGGGAGTGCTGGGCATGGCTTCTTCCTCAGAGGTCACAGGAATGTGAGTGATCATGAAGCGAGAGTAAAATCAAGCCAAGAACATGGATCCAGTTAAAGCTTGGTGTGATGAACACGTCTGAGCCATGGAACTCATCAGCTGCTCCATGGGAGTAAGCAGGAACTGTGACAGTGGTGGTGTGTACTCCGTGAGAGCAATCCTTGGGAAAATCAGGAATGAAACTTGAGGAATCAGGACAGTTCCAGAGCCATGAGAGCAGCTGTGGCTGGAGCACCCTGGAGTCAGGGAAGGCGTGGGATCACTGGGCACAGGGCTGGGCTCCCCAGTGTGGCATCTCCTGCAGCACAAGGACTTCTGGGTCCCAGCCTCTGTTGGCTGCCGAGTGGGAGCCGGGATGGGGCTGGGGCACCGTGGGCAGCCAGAGTCCCCTCCTGGGGGGCTGGGGGGGCTGAGGCTGTTGGTGAGACTGGGCAGGTTGTTCCATGGGGCAGCAGGAGGGAGAGGAGCCAGGACGTGTGGAGTAATGGCTGATGCTGTGAAAGTGACTCAGGGCTAGAGCACCCCAGGGTCCTCTGCTTCCCCTCTCCCAGCTTTCCCTACCAGGGACTAAGGGCCTGAGGCAGAAGGGACTGAGATTTCTGTCAGCCCTTGTGTACTTTCTCCCCAGGAGAAATCCATCCTGCAGATGGGCTCCCTGGACAGCGAGGAGGCAAGTGAGGTGCCACTGCAGGTGCCAAAGGAGATCTGGCTCTTGGTGGACCACCTATTCAAGCATGCCCTCCACCAGGTGAGAGGGAGGGTGAGGGAGAGGGGCTCTGCCACGCTGGAGCTCTCCTGGTGACCTGGTTCCTCACAAGCACCTGGAGATCAGTTCTGATTTGGTGTTTACAGGGCAAGGCTTTTTCCTGAGCTCAAGGCACTGGCTGGGTGTCCCGGGGTTCACCATTCACTGGGAGTCACCATGTGCCTCAGCCTTTGTGGGGAAGGTGACTTACTCCATCTCTGTGCTGTTTTTGACAGGAGGACCTTTTCCAGACTCCAGGCATGCAGGAAGAGTTGGAGCAGATCATTGACTGCCTGGACACCAGCATTCCTGAGACAATCCGTATCCTTCTGTGATGGATCTCAGCTCTGCTGGGAGAGTTCGCTCTTGGGAGAGCTTGTCTGCCACCTCTACCTGGCGAGGTTCCTGGCAGGGATGGGCTCCCCTTGCTTCCCCCACAACCTCTCTGAAAGTTGAATCTGTGATGGCCAAAGCAGCCAGGGGCTCTGGAAGCTTCTGCAGGGCTATGCCAAGTGCAGGAGCTGGGATACTGAGGAGCATGGTGTGGAGAAGAGGCTAATGGAGCAGGGGGCTCCTGTGCAGCCAGAGGGTGGAAAACACAGTGCAGGGTGGATGGATCAGTGTTTTTCATGGATGGGGGACAGTGGAGGAGAAGGAGGAGGAGGGGAGGTTAGACAGGCAGGGAACTTGCCTAACTTCCAGCGAGATGAGCATCTTGGGGAGGAAGGGATCTCTCTGCTCTGCATCACCCTTGATTCCCAGCTGTCCAGCGGGCAGTAATCACTCTGTGGCTGAAGCTCTCCTCATCTTCCTGGAGGCTCTGCCAGAGCCTGTGATCTGCTACGAGCTGTACCAGCGGTGCCTGGAGGGGTCCCACAGCAGCCGGCTGTGCCGACAGGTGTGGGGCTGTGCTGACGTGTGGAGCTGCTGCCAGCTCAGGGCAGCTCCTGCTGCCGTGGGCTGTGCCATGGCCCTGGGCCTGCCTGGGACCTGCTCCCTACCTGGGGGCTGGCAGTGGCTCTGGGCAGCTCTTACAGAGCCACCCCAAGTGAGCCCTGTCTCATCCTGAGCACATGGGGAACAGGGAGGGGCTGAGCCGCCCGTGGTCCTGAGGGCTTGAGCACCTGCTCAGAGCTACAATTCCTGTCCTTCCATGGAGGGCTGTGCATGGCTCTTAACAGCTGGTGGGGCAGCAGGCCAGGCCAAGGATATCCCTGAGCAGAGGGGGAAGTTTTGGGGCGGTGAGAGCTGAGATCTGACTGGAAAACAAGCAGGAAGCAGCCCCAGGACAGTGGGGGCTTTTTCCTGGTGACACAGCTTTCCTTGAAGCAGTGTCACCAGGGGCCACAGCCCACAAGTGCCATCAGCACTGGGCTGCAGCTGTGGGTAAGTTGCTGTGGAGCCCAGAGTGCCACACCTGCCCAGGCTGCAGCAGTGGGAGCTGGGAGAGCTTCCTAACACCATTGCCTTGCAGGTCATCCTTCAGCTGCCGAGCTGCCACCGCAACGTGTTTCGGTACCTAATGTCCTTCCTGCGGGAGCTGCTCAGGTACTCGGAGGACAACAACATCAGTACCACCATGATCGGTGAGTGTTGTTCCTCTGCAGCCCTCGCTCCATTCCAGCCTCTTCCTGCACGTCCCATGGTCTTTTTTCCTCACTGGTGACTGATTTTACCTGCCTCCACAGCTGCCCTGTTCTCCAGCCTCCTCCTGCGCCCTCCGCCCAACCTGATGGCCAAGCAGACCCAGCAGGACCGCCAGCGTGCCATCAACTTCCTCTACAGCTTCCTGCTCACCGGGGACGAAGAATGACTTGTGCCATGTGCCAAAGCTGGGCCCGCGCTCCAGCTGGGCCTCTCACAGCTCCGAGGGGTAAAGGCTCGAAGTTCTCCAAGTGCCGTGTTTACAGTCGGAAGGGACGCGTTCCCCCTCCTTGCCACGCCATACCCCATGCTGCAGAGGACCTGCGCGCTCATTGCACTGCCATCCACCTCTGGAGCCTCCGGCTTCCCCACAGGAGCCAGGTGGATCTGTTGATAACCCAAGCACTGTGCCAGCACCCATTGTCCCGTGGCAGTATCACCATTTCCCCAGGTCATGCTTCTCTCTGTGTCACCCCCGTCTCCCAAGAGCTGCTGTGGAGAAGGGTGGGGATGGCTGGTGCTCTCATGGCACACTGCATCCCTCCGGTGCCAGGTACGTGTGCTGGTGCGTGCACCACCCCAGCTGCTGTGGAACATGTGCCACCCTCTGCCACACAGCCCTGACGCCGTCACTGTGCTATGGACAGGAAGGTCGTTTGGTCATTCGGCCTCTCCCCTTCAGCAGGACCTTTCCCCTCTCCACTCCCTCCCAGGACACAGGGCCTCAGCACACAGGTCTGTCCATGCACCCCCCACTCTGCCCTCACTTCCCTCTCCCTTCCCTGCCCCAGCTTCCCCCAAGGACACAGGATGGTGGGTGGCTCACAGTGACCAGGGTCAGGCAGAGCCACGAGCTGCCCTCTGCTCCTCCTGGGCTATCCTGTGCATCTTGAGCAGGATGGGACCACTGTTCCTCTAACCCAGCCTACAGTGTGGGGGTAGGATAGGCTGGGTGACCAAGTGCACTAGATGGAGTCCAATCTCTCCTTCACAGGGTGCTAGCAGAGGCTGCAGGTTTGGGGGAGTGAAAGGAGACAGAAATGCTCCTCGGGGGCCAGAGGAGCAGCTGGGTTGCTGTGCAGGGAGGCTAGAGTGCAAGGGTCACACACAACTGGCTGAGGGGACAGCCCTGGGGCTGGTGACTGAGGGTACAAGAGTGGCCTGTCCCACTGAAACACTAAGAGGCCTGTGGCCTCAGGTGAGGGAGGCCAAAGCCAAGGGGAGGGGGTTGTGGTCACAGAGCCCCCGCTGCTGCCTGGCCTTAGCCCAGGGTGTCGTGTGGCCCTGCAGTCCCCATGCACTGGCTGAGCTGCCACGGGCTCCCCTCCCTTCTGCCTTTTTCTTTTCGTTAAAATTTTTAAATTACATAATTTATTGGGAAACTGTTAGTTCCAAATAAACCTCCGTTGTGCAAGGACTGGGGGCTGCATGGGGTGCATCTGCCCTCCCTCACACAGCTCTGCACTGTCACGGAGCCCTGCCTGGAGCTCTAGGCTTGCTCTGGGACAGCCAAGGGCTGGGCTCTCCCCCAACCACTCCAGCAGTGTGCTGGGGACAGTGGCAGAAGGTCCCACGATGCTTGTTCCTGCTGGTTGAGCTCCTGTGTCCAGCCCTGATGTGCTGACACTGCAGTCCAGTGCCCGTCGCGCAGTGGCTGGTGGCACGTGCCACACCAGCATGGAGATGGCACTGGGTCCAGCCAGGTGCAGCTGGGTGCTGGTGCCTGTCTGTGGCACAAGGCTTTGGCAGCCCTGAGCAGTGATGCCTGTGGTGCCCAAGGCCCTGCTGGGCCAGCAAGGGGAGTGGTGGTGAAGAAAGCCCGTGCGTCCTGCCGCAGGAAATGGCGGCTGGTGTCATCTCCATCTGCTTCCTGCCGGCTCCTTGGGAGCTGGGCTGTGCCTGGGCAGCTGCTCCCGTGCTGTCACGGAGGTGACCGGTGCAAGGTGCTGGCATTGTTCCCACAGCGACCACATTCCAGTCACTGCCAGCGGAAATGCCGGAGCAAGAGCGAATGATGCTCCCTGGGGATGGGACAAAGCCTGGGCCTGCCCGTCCTCCTCCTCGGTGGGGTACAGGGATCCTTATGGGGGACCCTGGAGGTTGTTGGGGTGCAGCTCTGGGTGTGTCTCACTTGTGCATCAGTTCACCATGAACATGGCCACTGTGGGATGCTGGTGATGCTCCGGTTGTGGGGCTGGAGGAGCTGGCCGTGTCCCATAACCATACTGAACATCACTTGCCAGCCCTAGGTGGGCAGTGAGCTCTCCCTGTTTCCCCTGGGGGCAGCCAGAGGTCCCCAAGGACCGCAGGGCTCCTGCGACTGCTCAGCCATACTGAACATCACTTGCCAGCCCTAGGTGGGCAGTGAGCTCTCCCTGTTTCCCCTGGGGGCAGCCAGAGGTCCCCAAGGACCGCAGGGCTCCTGCGACTGCTCAGCCATACTGAACATCACTTGCCAGCCCTAGGTGGGCAGTGAGCTCTCCCTGTTTCCCCTGGGGGCAGCCAGAGGTCCCCAAGGACCGCAGGGCTCCTGCGACTGCTCAGCCCTTCCCCAGTGCCCCTGGCATCCCTCTTTCCCTGCTCAGTAAGCTGGGACCTGGCAGACCCTCTCCTTGCCCTGCTGGGACAGATCCTGCTTGCACAGCCAGGGACAGGACTGCCCTGTGCCGCTCTGTGCCCATGTCCCCAGCACCGCCCCTGTGCCCACTGCCCACTCTGCCCCAGCTCCTGTTGCTACAGGAGCTCTGGCACTGCCGTGGCACGTGAGACACAGGAGCACGGCCGAGCTCAGCAGCTCCCACCTGCCTGCGGGCAGCCGGCCAGGCCAGGAAGAGCCAGAGATTCCTTAGGTCTCCCGGCCCAGAAGCCTTTTCCTCCTTCCAGGCTGGCCACAGCCCAACCAGGAGGTCCTCCCTGGCCTCCTCCTTCCAGGCTGGTGCAGGAGGGCTGGGGTCAGGCCTCAGCTGTGCAGCCCCTGGCCGCAGCCCAAGCACTTGGGGCTGAGTGATGCCTGGGGGATGTGGGATGTTGCTGGCACAGCCACGGCCGTCGCTCCAGGGTTCTGCTGGGCCCCCCGTGCCAGTCCTGCCCATGCTCAGGCAGGGACCTCACCGAATCTCTTGTGCCATGTGCCTGCTGCTGCAGCTGGGGAGGCAGATCACGGGCCTTGAGGGGTGGTTTGAAGTGCAGGGGGAGCACCCTCCCAGTTCAAACCAGTAGCAGCAGCACGGTAGGCTGGCAATGGAGGAACGATAACCCCCCCCCCAAACATCCTGGAGCTGGGGGCAGCTGGAGGGTGGGCTGCGGCTGGGGCACCATGTCTTGCCCCATAGGATAGCAGGACAGGACTGGAGCGGTGAGCAGGCAACCCTTGCCCATCCGCCCAGACCATCATGGGGGCACCGGCAGTGGCTCCTGGCGTGGCCGCGAAGCCGAGTCGGGGTGGCAGGGTCTCTCAGTGCAGCTGGCAGCGGGGACGTGGGGCAGCGGTGGCCCGCAGTGTCCCGCGGGTGGCTGGGTTCGCGCGGCGGGCGCGGTGGCGGCGTGGCCGGAGCGCTGGCGCGGGGCCGGGCAGCGCATCCCTCCCGGTCTCGGCGGATGAGCTAATGGAGGCCAGCTGGGTCCCGGCCCTTCCCCAGGCCCGCTCCCAGCCCGCAGCTGCAGCCCTTCCGCTCCTCCACAACCCCTTAACCCCCTCCCCGCCGGCACTGCCGGCGCCTGCCCGCAGCCCCGCGCCCAGGACGTCCCTCGTGGGCAGTACGCTGCAAACAGTGAGGGGTTTGGAGGCCCCACATGGGCACCACCTCTCTCGGCGTCCCAGCACGGCTGGGGGTATCCTTTCCCGTGGGGTCCCATCCCTTTGCAAGGCTTAGCCCCCTCCTCCCCACCTGCAGGGTCCTACAGGGACCCTCAGTCCATGAGCCTTGACCCCCCTGCCCCCCACATGGGTTCTGCTCACACCCAGCCCCGTGGGGTGGGGACACCAAGATGGGGGTTGCAAGGATGGGGACACGCAGGGGAGGAATGCCAGGGATATGAGGGACAGGGACCCCAGAAACAGGGATGCCAGGGATAGCAGTAACTGAACATAAGGGACAGGGATGCCCAGGAGGACCAGCATCCCCTCCTTCATCTCCCACTCTCTGACCTGTGTTTTCCCACCCTCCTTGCCAATTCCACAGGCTCAGCACACGGCTTCACGCCTTGCTGAACACCTTCTCTGCCAGTAATGGGCTGGGGAAGGGGCTGTGTTGGCCCCAGCCATGACCCCCAGTGCCTATAGACAGCCGCAGGAGGGAGCAGAGGGACCTGAGATCCCTCCCCACCAGCAGGAGAGCAACCCCTACCTGCCTTTCCAGAAATCAGCATTTACTGAATTAATAATCATAACTCTTTATTATAAAGATGTATTTACAGACACAGGAGACAATCACTAGGGCCCAGCTCAGAGCCAGGGCCCCTCCTTTGGTGTATGGCAGAGCTTGACAGAGACCCCAGAGCCCCCTCGTTTGTGCTGTCCCATGGTGTGAAGCAGAGGGGCCCAGGGACCCACAGTGTGTCCTGGGTGGGCACCCCACACCACCACGAGCTGGGTCTGCCGGTGGGAAACGGAGGGCAGCTCATCCAGGATGTGGGATGAGCACCATGGGAATAAATGGACCCAGGACAAGCTGTCTGCTCCCCCCCGGCATGGGGGTGACAGGGCTGGGAAAGGACCCTGGGGAAGGTCACAGACCCCCGAGGGGAAGCTGCTCTGCCTAACAAAGTGCTTTGCGCAAAGCCCATGGTCCCAGTGGGCCAATGCCCAAACCAGCCCCATGCCCACCAGGACAGGGCATCGTGGCAACCCTGGCCCCTCTGTAGGCAACCCTCATCCAGCCGGCCCTGCGAGGCAGTGAGGAGGGGCAGAATGCACCCACAGTGCAAGACACAGCACCGGGGCCACCCGCTGGGAGAAGAAGGGGCCAGCCGTGGGCTTACGGAGGGGACCCCAGGCTCAGGGCCAGAGGATGAGCAGAGCGGGCGAGAACACATGAGCGATGGAAGCCGTGTCCATGGAAGGTTGGTGGCAGCCCTGCAATAAGAGCAAGCCCAAGTACTTATGAGTTCCCTCATGGCATTGTCACACGTTTCCCTGCATCCCCCGTGCCCCACTGCATCTCACCTGGCTCAGAATGGCATGGGGCCCTTGTGGGAGAGCCGGGGCCGGGGCCGCCGGTACCTCCGCCAGCCCCCTGGCCGCTGGCCGGTCCCCCGCCGTGCACCCCGCGGCCGCACCAGCCTTCGGGTGAGGCCGTCCTGGGCATCCTTCTCGTCCAGTGCCTTCCCCAGTGGCCCTGAGGAGATCAGGAACAGCGTTAGCCATGTGTCCCCCCACGCAGGACAGGGACAACAGTACCATGGGGCTGCCTGGCCCTGGGCCGGCCGGTTTCCTGGATTGTCCCCAAGAGCCATCACTGTCAAGTGCTTCCTGTGCCAGCACAGCCCGGCCACCTGTGCCAAGCATGGCCATCTCGTGCGGCCACGGACACCAGCCCCACCGCGGGGCATGGGGCTGCTCAGCCTCCGCCTTCGGCCCCAGCCCTCCCCACAAGTCACCCCCTTCTCTGTGCCACCGAGACCCTCAGCCCTCCACCCTGCGCTGGTCCCCGCATCCCCGTCGTGCCTGGTGCTGGTGCTTCTAGCAGTGGTCCCGTTCCCCCGGGGCACTGTAGCCCTTGGCCGGGATGCTCTGGTCTCTGAACACTGGTCCTGCTTCCCTGCGTGCCTGGCGGGGATGCTTTGGTCCCAGCTCCTGTCCCAGCCCGCCCTCCGGGGCCGGTTGGCAGCCAGGGCCGGGGCCGTGCCCCGCGCGGGTCCGGTTGCGGGACCCGGCGGTGCCCGGGGCTGTTACCGCGGCTCCGGACGCTCCCGCTCTGCACGGGGACCGGCGGATTTTGGCTCCAAAGAAAGCGCTTTGTCTTTCCCCAGCCCAGCGGCGGCGGATCCTGGCGTTGCGGACGGGGGTGCCGGTCCCCCCGCGCCCGCCAACCCGCGGCCACCCCGGCGCGGTCCCCGCGGTCCCCTCTTTCCTCACGCCCTCCCTTCATCCCTCGCTGTCGGCGCGGGGTCCCCGTGGGTGTTCCGCTCTCACCGGGGGCGGCCAGAACGAGCCCGAGCAGCAGCAGCAGCAGCAGCAGCGGGGCCAGGAGCCGGCGCGGCGCGGCCATGGCGGGGGGCGGCGGGGGGCGGCGGGGGCAGCCGCCGAGGGAACCGCATTTGTAGGCGGTGAGAGCCCGGCCCGGCC
>WAAE01004573.1:180255-224986 GCA_013400495.1 Nicator chloris
CCGCCCCGCCCCGCCGCCGGGACACCTCCGCGGGTTTCCTCCGATCTGAGCTTTCTGCCTGATCTCCTCCTGGCACATCGTCAGGGAGGTTCCCCACCCACAGCCCCCTCATCGCGCCCCCAGTGCTCTGAGACCACCCCAGCTTGTTCGGGGACCCACATCCAGCCCGAATCTGGGACCCACTCCCAGCCTAGCCTTAGCCTCTGTGTTTAGCCTGGTCCAGGACCCCCTACCCCAGATGATGATGGGACCCCCACACCCAGAACGGCCTCCAGACCCTCACACTGCTGCCAGCTTGGCCTGGCACCCCTGCTCAGCCTGGATCCAGCATGTCCCCTTCCATGTCCCCTTCCTGGGACCCCACTCCCAGCCTGATCCTCAGATTCTGGGACCCTCCACCTCACCTGGCTCACAGAACCTCTCCCAGTGCCCCCCTCCCTCCAGCACCCAAGGGGGCAGGGGGCTGTCCTGGCTTCCCCTGCCGACAGTCCCCTCCAGCCCCTCCAGCCAGGCAGTGTCTGGAGAGGGGTTGGTGTGTGGTGAACTGCCCACAGCCCCCACTCCAGAGCATAGGAGGGAGAGAAATCAGGAATGACTCCGAGCCCAGGACGAAGGGAGAGGTGGGAAAAGGGGTTAAGGTTTGGGGGTTTTTCTCATTATCCTGCTCTGATTTTGCTTGGCGGTAAATATATAAAAGGGGAGATTTAGATCAGATATTAGGAAGAAATTCTTGGCTGTGAGGGGATGAGGCCCTGGCACAGGTTGCCCAGAGAAGCTGTGGCTGCCCCTGGATCCCTGGAAGTGTCCAAGGCCAGGCTGAACAGGGTTTGGAGCAACCTGGGATAGTGGAAGGTGTCCCTGCCCATGGCAGAAGCTTGGAACAAGATGGTCTTTAAGGTCCCTTCCAACCCAAACCATTCCATTATTTCATGATTTTATGAAATTCAATTAATTTCCCCAAACTGAGTCTATTTTACCCATGACTGCATCTGGTGACATCCTGGTCCTTATCTCAATCTTTTCCCTCCTTCCTTCCAGGGAGGTATTTTCCCTCCCTGCTCAGCTGAGGAGGCAGTGATGCAGCAGCTTTGGGGACACCTGGCCAGCATGAGCCCCCACAAAGGTTGGTGACATCAACCCTCAAAAAGGTGGATGACAAGTACAACTGCAACCTGAGAGAGCCCCTGCCAGAGGGGCCAGGGGGTGGCCCCGGCAGGGTGTGAGGGGAAAGAGGGGTATATGGGGGGCTGCAGGAGGAGTTGTATGGGGAGTGGGTATAGGGGGGCTCTAGGAGGGGCTGTGGGGAGTCGAGGTGTATGGGAGGGCTCTTGGAGGGGGTGGTGACTGTATTGGGTTGTGATGGGGGCCTCTAGGAGGGGCTACAGGAGGGGTGGGGGTATGTGAGGATGGGCTGTACCCGGTGTGTGAGTACCATGTCGCAGCCCCACTCGTGTCTCTGGTGCCACAGGAGGGGTACACCCCCTGAACCTGTTCCAGCCCTGTTAGCTGTGGCCCCTCACCCCAGCCAGCTTCTCCTTCTCCTGCAGCCCTCGCTTCTGGCGCAATGTGAGGTCAGCCCTCCCTGCCAGTGCTGTGCACCCCCAAAGTGGGGGTGCTTCTTCAGGGGGGCCGGGAGCTGCAGCCTCATACCCGCAGCCAGGCTGTCGAGCTCTGTGGTGCAGGGAGGATGCCCCAACCCACCCCTGGGCAGGCATCACTGGGCACACCCTGCCTGCCAGGACACCCTCAGGGATCCTGGCAGCATCCCGGTGCCACCACCGCCTTCCGCATTCCTGCGCCCGCACACCCTCCCCGCGTCCTGTTTGCCGGGCGCGTCACCCCGGCCTGAGTCACCCCGCGGCCTCTGCAGGTGACGGAAGGCCAACAATAGCCCACAAAGGGAGGATGTCCCCCCAAAGCCTTCCTCCGGCTCGTCTTCGAGGAAACCTCCCGCGGGAGCGACAGGCCCCACCGGACGGACGGCGGCCAAGGAGCTTTGTCCTGTTGACGCTGGCTCGGAGTGACACATGGCCCTGGGGGTCCCCAGGGACAGCCCGTGCCACCCGCCGTACTGGGCGAGGAGGAGGATGTCATTGAGGGTGATGGCACCGCGGATGGCACTGGGCACTGCAGCTCAAAGGGTAGGAATAAAGGGGCAGTGGAGCCCCTGGGAGTGGGGTACGGCTGTGGGGTGAGAGGTGCAGCCTCCTGCCCCTGGCCCCGGCAGGAACCAGGCAGGGAGGACCAAGCACCATTAACACCTCTCTAATGAATAGGATGGCAGCAAAGTGCTGCCTGACTGTCCCCACGGCACTGCATCGCATCCTTGGGAAACTGCCCTAACAATCACAGCAGCTTTGCTGTCCCTCTCCCACTTGTCCCTGTCTTGCTCCTGATGGGGACCCCCTCCTGCCCCTTCCTGGGTTCTTCTCACAGAGGGGAGAGACCAGCGGGTGATGCCAGACACAGGCAGCCTGAGAGCATTCGTGACATGAGCATTCCAGGGCTCAGCTGGAGGGAGCAGATGGCGAGGGCACCACCCGGCTCTGCTGCTGCCGGAGCTGCAGGGTGGTTAGGGACAGGACACAGGACAGTGGGACACGGGACAGACAGGACACAGGACAGTGGGACACGGGACAGGGGTCTGTTCGGCTCCACGACGCAGTCCTGGTGCCACCTCGTGGTGAGCAGGGTCCCAGGGCCACAGCTGGACAGTCGGAGAGGTGTCACGGCAGGTGGAATGGTGACACTGCTGGACAGGCAGGCATGGACACACTGGACAGTGTGGGGACACAGCTGGACACTCCCTGAGCGGACACAGCTGGACAGTCAGTGTGGTGACACAGCCAGACAGCCACTGCAAGAGTAGGATGGGTTTGTCTGCCCAACAGGCCATGAAGTGCCACTGGGACGAGGTAGCAGCTCAGAGGGTTCTTGGTCCCCACACAGACCCAGCTTTGTCAAGCCTAGGCCAAGCCTGTGGGGTGCAGGGACCCCAGGCCCAGGAAGAGAGGATCATACCCCAAAGATCTTCATGGGCTGTGATGAGCAACAATCCTGTAGGGAGTGCTCTGGGAAGCCTGGGCGGGTGGGAATGTGAGTGTGTGGGGACAAACTTTTTGGCAGGGCCCATTGCAATAGGTCAAGGCGGGGCGATTTCAAATTAAAGAGGATTGGTGTGGATTAGATACAGGGAAGAAATTCTTCCCTGTGAGGATGGTGAGGCCCTGGAACACATTGCCCAGAGCAGCTGTGGCTGCCCCATCCCTGGAACTGTCCAAGGCCAGGCTGGAAGGGGCTTGGAGCCACCTGGCATTGTGGAAGGTGTCCCTGCCCATGGCAAAACTAGAGCAAAACTAGAGCAAAACTAGAGCATCTCTAATGTCCTTTCCAGACCAAACCAATCTGCGACTCCATGACCTGTCCTAGGTGGGGATGTGCATTCATCCCTGGAGATGGATGTCCATCCCTGGGATGGACACCTCCAATGCCTGTGGCAGCAGATCTGCCCCTCTCCCAGCCTTTCTCTCCATAACCAGAGTCATTAAAGCTGCTGGAAGAAGTACCTGCGCAATCAAAGTGACAGGCCTCGGGGTCAAGGCTCCTTATTATGAAGATAATGAGGTTGTAGCAAGGCAGATGCAAGGAGGTGTGGAGCTGATGGGCCTGGCAGGACAAAGGGTGCACCCCAACAGGATCACCCACGCAGCACAGGTCCCTGGGCAGCTTCAGCAGAGGCTGCTGCCCCCAGGCACTGGACAGGGGCTGGTGCCCCCCTGCCTGGCTCCATGTTCTGTGGAGGAGGAGGGATGGCTTCAGGGGGCATCTGGCCCTCACCCCAGAGATCCCATGTCAGCTCTCCATAGATCCAAACCCAGGGGTGCCCCAGGGAGCAAAGGCTTTCCCTGACCTCTCCCTGGCCATCAGACTTAGTTGGCATGCTACAGCATTTCTGCTCCAGCAGGATCTTTGGACTTTGTGATGATTTTACTGTTTGTTTTTATTTAGCAGTAGAGTTCACTTTTCAAAGGGCCAACAAACCCTGCTCCCTACGCCCTGTATCTGGCCCTGTATCTGCTGGGGCTTTGTCCCTCCCATTCCGTATCCCTCTGCCCCTGGGGCAAAGGCACAGGAGGAGGGACCTTTCATGCACAGTGTCCCCTTTGCTATGAATAAAATGAGCAGGAAAGATTTCTCCTTTAAAATGCCTTTAATCAGTGATTAGCTCAATGCCATGCAGAGGGTGAGGTGATGTCACAGCCTGCCTCTGAATCAGAGACAGTGCTGGGCCAACCTTTTCCTGCAGAAGGAGAAGGGCGGCGACCTGCCCTGATAGACGACTTTTGGAACGCAGGCCTATCCCCCGAAGTCCCTCTGTTTAGTTTATGGAGACGGGCAAAAACTTCAAACTAGACTTTGAGGTGCCTCTACCTCTTCCCTGGCTTGCGGTGCAATCCATGTTCTTTGACGGTATGTGGCTCTTTATTTGAAAGGCTTCTTTTCTTCAGAATGTCCGACGTGTTACCATTTGCATAGGCAAGAGCCCCTGGGAATTTTAGGTATTGCTTAATCTTTCCACGTGTTTGGTCTCGGCGACCCGTGCCCATCTGCGCCTCAGCATCCCCCCTCCGCCTTGGGGTACGGATGATCCACGGGGGTACTAGATAAGGTACTGAGTGGGCTGAAGTCAGTTCCCCACTAAGGGATCTGGTGTGGGTTTGGAAGCGGCGGCAGAGGCGGTGGCGGGGGCAGGGGCAACGGCGAAGGCGGCGGTGGAGGCAGGGGCAGCTCGGGTATCGGCGACAGGGTGTCCGAGACCCTGGTCCAGCTGAGATCAGCTCGGGCTAGGGTGTCTGAATCTGAGAAAAGAGGGGGGAAGCCGCCCCGGGAGCGGCGGGAGCGGCGGGGCTCTCTCCGGCCGAGCCTGCTCCATCGGTGTGGAGACTTAGGCGGTGGGGGAAAGCCGGGGAGGGGGGAACATCGGGGCCTTTAACAATCAACACCTCTCTTAACTAACAACTCTTACAACGGTAACAACATATATAAAGTTTGAAACAGCAACTTATTTACCATACCCTTGGTGCCCCGTCGCTCATGGCCACAACAGACATGTGCCCCCCGCTCTGGATCGCAGCCTGGGCGCTTCTGCTTCACGGTACGACAGGCGGTGGGCAGGGCGCTGGGGTGGGACGGCACATCTCGGACCCCGACATGGGAAACGTGGGATGTCCCAGCCGCAGCTCTGGGTAAAGCAGGGGCGAGTCCGCCCCGGGAAAGGAGCCAGACGGTATGCCCGTGGCCCAGAGTGAGAAGCCAGGTGCCAGCTGATGATGGAGAGCCCAGGGAGTGGGACCCCGTGCCAAGCAGCCCTGGGCAGAGGTCAGGTCCAGCTGGACGTGGCCCCACCGTCAGCCAGTTCCTCCCGCGGCCCCAGTGCTGAGATGCTCCGGGCAGGCTCCTGCCAGCCCCTCCGTGCTCCGTGCTGGGCACCAGTTGCTCCCCGTGATGATCCCACTGTACCACAGGCACCGGGAGATTTACCTCCTCTTGAACCAGGGAATGACGCTGGTTTTCATCCACCATTCCTGGGGCTAAAACCACTGGGTTTTGCAAAAAGCCCCAAAGCTGTGCTGGCTGGTGTTTGGGGCTGGGGATGAGGGTCACAGCTGCCTGGTGCAGTTCCGGGCTGGAGCAAAGGGCCAGCAGGTCCCCAGGCTGCAGCCTGAGGCTCCCGGGTGTCACCGTGCCCACAGGCTGTGCTTCAGGGCAGGCGCCACAGGCTCTTTCCACCAGGAATGACATTCGGGATTGCTCCGCGGACCCACCGGTGAGCCCTGCCTTGCTCCTCCTCCCCGTTCCTGAGACCCCCTGCATGGGGTACCCCCCAGTCCCAGCACGTCTTCCTGTGCCACCAGTACCTGCCACCCACGGCCACCAACACGACGGCACGTCTGGCCGTGCTGCGGGGCATCATGCGGACCCACGGTGTCCACGCCTACATCGTGCCCTCCACGGATGCTCACATGGTAAGGCGGGAGTCCCCCGTGCCCCCGGGGACCCACTTCCTGCCCACAGCCACCTCTCACGGCTCCATCTCGACTCCAGAATGAGTACATCTCCAAGCGGGATGCCCGGCTAGGCTGGCTCACTGGTTTCACTGGCTCTGCAGGTGAGGGCGTCCCCCAAACCCTCAGGCTGCTGCTTGGGGGGCTGGCACCTGCCTGCTGGTCCCCATTCCTGGGGATCCATGTGCATGGCATGGTCCCACTCCCTGAGAGCCTCTGGGGGTCCCTGCCGGCTGCAGGGAGAGAGAAAAAGTGACCCCTGAGCTCCCACCCTTGTCCCAGGCACCGCTGTGGTGACGCAGGACAAGGCTGCCCTGTGGACTGACAGCCGCTACTGGACCCAGGCAGAGAGGCAGCTGGACTGCAACTGGGAACTGCAGAAGACAAGTCAGTGGGGGCAGGATGGGGGGCTGCTTCATCTCCCCACTCCCAGGACCCCCAGCCCCTGCCACAGCCTTCTCTGGGCTTGGCATGGGCTGGGATGCAGTGCAAACTCGTGGTGCCATCCAGCTCTCTCCTGCAGCCTCGATCGAGTCCATCGGGATGTGGATCCTGAAGGCGGTTCCTGCGGAGGGGAACATCAGTTTGGACCCCTTCCTCTTCTCCATCGGTAGGGCTGGCTGACTCTGGAGGTCACCCTGCCCACGGGAGGGCAATCCCTGGGTGCAGATTTATCAGGAGCCCAAAGCTGCAGGCTGCTCACCCCCCAGACACCTGGAACAGCTACAGCCAGGCTCTGCACGGCTCCGGCCGGACCCTGCTTCCCCTCGAGACCAACCTTGTGGATCAGGCATGGGGTGACGAGAGACCCCTTCCCTCCTCCAGCGAGATCTACAGCCTCCCAGCAGAGTTCACAGGTCTGACCCCAGCCTCCTGCAGCTGCTGGGTGGGTGCTCACCCACAGCACCCCCAGCCTGGGGCCGCAGTGGTCCCTGCACTGAGCAGACCACTTGCCCGACTCGCAGGGAGCAGCTGGCAGGAGAAGGTGGCTGGGATCCGACAGCGGATGGAGCAGCACGTGCGGCGCCCCACAGCTGTGCTGCTGTCAGGGCTGGAGGAGACGGCCTGTAAGTACCCACGGTGCCATGGTGGGGCCATGGCAGGGGCCCTGGGCTCAAACCCTGGGAGTGGGAGGGCAGTGGCAGTCACAGGTGCAGAGGTCTCGTTCTTGGCAGGGCTCTTCAACCTCCGCGGAGATGACATCCCCTACAACCCCATCTTCTACTCCTACACCCTCCTGACCAACACGACCATAAGGTGGGCAGCACGTCCCTGTGTGCATAGGGCTTGGAGGGGCTCACCACCCACCCCTCTTCCACCCTTCCTTTCCCGACATGGAACCCTCCTCTCAGCCCTGTTGCTTCTTGTCCCCAGAGCAACCACATCCTTCCATGCTCAGCCCCACTGACTGTCCTTCTGAACCACACATCTTTCCCAGTCTATACCCCTGCTCCCAACCCACTGCAGGGCATGGCACACTCCCTTTCCTCACAGCCTCAGTTCCTCCCATTCTCAGCCCAGCATCCCTTCTGAGCCCACCAGGTCCCTCCTCTCTGCTGGCGTGGCTGGGCTTGGGGGGACCGAAGGCAGCAGGCGACTGCCACGTCTGTGCCTGCCCCATCCCGCTCCCTCCCCAGCCTGTTCGTGGAGGAGTCCCGGCTCTCGGCGGCGGCGCGGGAGTCCCTGCGCTCGGGCTGCCCGGGGCCGCTGTGTGTGGAGCTGCAGGAGTACGGGCAGGTGAGCGCCCACCTGCGCCGCTACGCCCAGGGCAACGTCACCGTGTGGCTGGGCACCGAGTACACCACCTACGGCCTCTACAGCATCATCCCCCAGGTGGGCACCGAGCCTGGCCATGGGGCATGTGGGTCCTGCAGCCTTGGGCAGGGCCCCATGTCACCGCGTTGTGGCTGCCCCTCGGGCCTGAGGGGACACGTAGCTGTGTCACCTCCTGCCTGCCCTCACAGGAGAAGCTGCTGGAGGAGAACTACTCACCTGTCATGATGGCCAAGGCTGTGAAAAACGCCCACGAGCAGGAGATGCTGCGAGCTGCCCATGTAAGGGCTGTCCCTTTCCCCACAGTCCCCTGCAGAACGGGGAGAGACCAAAGGAAGCAGAGTGCTGATGCCCCCTCCCTGCTGCCACCCAGGTCCGGGATGCGGTGGCCGTCATCCAGTACCTGCTGTGGTTGGAGAAGACAGTCCCACAAGGGCAGGTGGATGAGTTTTCAGGGGCTCAGCACGTCGATACACTTCGCTGGTCAGTGCTGTCCCCCAGGCCTGCCCTGCCCAGTGAAGGGCAGCTGCGGACCCCCAACATCTCCCTTCCTCCTCGCTGCCTTCCAGGGCCCAGGAGCACAGCCGCGGGCCCAGCTTCCAGTCCATCTCGGCCAGCGGGCTCAATGCAGCGCTGGCTCATTACATGTATGGCTGGGGCAGGGGTGGGCAGTGGGCAGGGGGTGGTGGGCAGTGGGCAGCCAGGAGAGGGCTCTGACCCCCCTCCCCTCACAGCCCCTCCAATGGGAGCAGCCGGACACTGTCTGCAAGAGAGATGTACCTCTTTGACACCGGAGGGCAATATCTGTGCGTAGCTTTGAACAGAGACCCCTCCACCACAGCCCCACATCCAGGGGCCCCCAAAGCCAGCACTGGGGCTGCATCAGCCCCATTCATGACCCCTCTTTGCAGGGACGGGACAACAGATATCACTCGCACAGTGCACTGGGGTGAGCCCACCCCACTCCAGAAGGTACCAGCCCCTCCCATGTCAGCCAACATTCACCTGCACTGCCCAGGACACCCCTGAGATGCCCAGCACACCTCTGCACAGCCCAGCACACCCTATGGCACTCAGCACCATGGTCCTGGCCAGGGGTGGATGTGCAGGGGTGGGTGTCTGGGTACCACCACCCTCACCCCCTGCCATGCCCTACAGGAAGCCTACACCCGTGTGCTGATGGGCAACATTGACCTGTCCCGCCTTGTCTTCCCATCCAACACAGCAGGTGGGTGCCAAACCTCACTCTGCACAAAACCCCTGGCACAGGGAGCAGGAGGGCAAAGGGGGGCCCCATAGGCTCCTTGGCCCCCATCCCATGTCTTCATTCCCCAGGGAGAACGGTGGAGTCCTTCGCCCGCCGGGCACTCTGGGAGGTTGGACTAAACTATGGCCATGGGACCGGCCATGGCATCAGCAACTTCCTCTCAGTCCACGAGTGTAGGTGCCACCATCACTGGTGCTGGGCATGTGGGCTGAGCTATTGGGACAGGGACAAGGACAGGAGCTCACTGGGGGCTTCTTCTCACCCAGCAGAGCCTCTCTAAGGGGCAGGGGAATCCCTGCTTGCAACATCTTGTGGTCTTTGCTAGGTTGGCCCCATGATCCTTACTGAGGTGGTCCCAATGTCCTTAATGGGATGATCCTGGTCCTTATAGCGGTCCTTGCCATGGTGGCCCCATAGTCCTTGCCTTGGTGGCTCTGTGGTTCTTGCTGGGGTGTCCTTGTGTTGGCCCTGTGCTTCTCTCTGGTGTGGCACCTTGGTCCTTGCTGGGGTATCCCTGCAGCACATGCCATCCCCAGAGCTCTAATCCACCCCATGTCCCTGCAGGGCCCGTGGGTTTCCAGTCCAACAATGTGCCGCTGGAGGCCGGCATGTTCATCTCAATTGGTATGTCCCAGCACCCCAACTGGCACCCCGGCTCTCCGGGACAACCCTGGGCACAGAGCCCAACCAGAGATGGGGTGTCAGCTCTCAGCCCCACTCAGGGGCCAGATCCAGCCCCGCTGGGGTGGACTGGGGGAGCCTCTGGGGTTGAGGGCTCACCAGGTGTGTTCCCGGCCCTCAGAGCCTGGGTATTACCAGGATGGTGAGTTCGGAATCCGCATTGAGGACGTCGCCCTCGTGGTGGAGGCACAGACTGAGGTAGGGCAATGGGGATGGGGTGACAGGGGTGGAATACCTGCAAGGGTGGAATGGGGGCCTGCATCGGGTCAGGGGTGAGGGCAACTCCAAGGGGGTAGGGGACACCCAATGACACCTCTCTATGGCAGCGCCAGAGCGGAGAGAAGCCTTTTCTGACCTTCGAGGTGGTGTCCCTGGTGCCCTATGACCGCAACCTCATCAACCTCAGCCTCCTGTCCCCAGAGCAGGTACAGGGGTGTGCTTGGGATGGGGAGCAGAGCAGGGATGTGAGGTCAGCACAGGGGCTTGGGGGGTGGATGCAGCAAAAAAACAAGACCATGGCATGAGGCTGGAATGGGTAAATGAGGACAGAGCAAGGATGGGTGCATGGATGAAGAGGGGCAATGAGCTCTGCAGGTGGGGCCAGTTGTCGGGGTGTGGGGCAGCTGGACGGGGAAGGCCAAAGGTGGGGGGCAGCACCCAGGCCACCCCCGCCCCTGCAGCCCTCTGTGGTGCCTGGCTGCAGATCCACTACCTGAACTCCTACTACGAGAAGATCCGGGTGCACGTGGGGCCGGAGCTGCGGCAGCAGCGACTGGAGGAGGCGTATGCCTGGCTGCAGGAGAGCACCAAGCCCTTCCCGGTGAGCAGCGCCGGCACTGCTGCCGCGGGCACACTGGCCCTCGCCTCGCTGCTCGCGGTGCTGATCAGCGGGCTGGGGGCCTGACCCCGCACCCATGACCCCACCACCCCGTCCCACCACGGCTGGGTCTTCCCCTGCCCTCACTTCCTTTTTTTGGGTGTATTCTATTTGCTCGTCTGTGATTAAACGTGAGCAAGACAGGCCCTGCTGTGCCCTGCTCTGCCTGATGTGCTGTGCACTGCCTCGCCGGCAAGTTAGGGCTGGAGTCTGGCCCCCAGCCCCACTCCTGTGACTCTGCTTGTGCCACTTTATCCAGCCCTGAGGTGACCAAGCCAATGTGGATAGTGAGGAGATGGATTTGGGCAGATTGTAATTCTGGGACAAAAATGGAGGATTTGGAGTGAGAAGATGCAGGGCAGCCAGCCCAACTAGCGATGGCCCCACGGGTGCCAGCAGCGGGGTGACCATGAGCACATCCCACTTGGGTGTGATGCCGAGCCGGGAGGACCTGCGGATACAGGGGACATCCCAGGCCAAGGGTCACGCAGAGGGCTTGGTTATCATGTCCCAGCAGGAGGAGCAGGCACAGGGGTGGGCAGGACAGAGGGGTTGGGGACTGTCACCTTTTGCATGGGGGAACACTCGATGCCCAACTGCAGATGGCCAAGGGGCAGCATCACCGAGGGGCGGCACGGCCGAGACGTGTCAGGGCGCAGACACCGTCCCCGCCCAGGGGCCCCGGGCAGGGCAGGAGCTCGGTGGAGGGCTTCCTTCCTCCTGCCCCAGCCCGCGCTTCGCCAGCCACCCCGAGCACGGCTGCAAGTGCCTCTCATGTGACCGCCAGCTTCCTGTGCGCTCCCGGCTCGGTGCCGGTGCCGCGGGGCGGGACGGGCCGTGCTCGCCGCTGCCGGACGCTGAGCCCTCGTCACCGGCCCCAGCGCCATGCTGCGCCGCAAGCCTTCCAACGCCGGGGACAAGGAGCCGGGACACAGGAAGGTGAGTGCTGGCGGCATCCAGGTGCCCTCAGCACTGCAGATGTCCCGGCACAGCCAGAGCTGTCCGATCCTGGGCTGCCGTGGGATGCTGAACAGGAGGGCTGGTGCCGGGGGCTGGGGCAGGGCCGCGGAGGCTGGGACAGCACGGCAGCTGCCCTGCCATCAGTTTGCCAGTGCGTGGTCCTGGCCTTGTCCAGCTCCCACTCGGGCTTCCATCCTGTTAGGATGTATGGCTGGGATGCACAGCCCCAGGGATCAACATGGGTGCCAGCTGGTGCCGGTGGGACCCGCGGGGCTCTGCTGGGGAAGGTTGTACCCCCCCCTCCCCAGGCGTGGGCGGCCGCCTGTCATTTCCTGGGGGGACATGGCTGCGGTGGCGGGTGTGCAGCTCTCTTGCCCAGCAAGGTGCTGCGGTTGAGGCTGCAGCTCCGTCACGTGCGTCAGCCGCTTCCTCTGGCAGCACCCCTGCGAGGTGGGAGCTACAAGAGCACCAGCTGCCAGTGTCACGGCCTCTCTAGAGCCCCCTGGATGGCATGGCCATGTGCCACCCTGTGGGTGAAGTCTGGAGGCTGAAGTCACCCGTGGGGGCCAAAACTGGCTCCTCATCCCCTGCCCGGTCTCGCAACAGCTGGCACTTAAGCTCTTGCCAAGCTTTGCTGGACTGGCATCAGCGTCAGCAAGTCACCACGGGGAGCAGGGACAGTGCCTGGTGGCAGGATCCTGCCCATGACGAGCACACACCCTACCATAGCAGCTCTTCCGTGCTGCCAAGCTCCCACAGGAAATCTGGGTGAAGTCCCCTCCCTGCACTGGGGTGGCCCATCCAGCCCGGCCAGTCCCAGTGGGCATCCCCTGCCCTTAGCCAGCCACAGCCACTCTCACTTCCCCCTCCTGCCCTGCACCGGTAGAGCCCGGCACCCCTGACTCACATCCCACTGCCAGGCTCTCCATGGCTCCTCCAGCCCCAGGGCAGTTCTATCTCAGAGCTGTTTAATCTCAGCAGGGAAGCCTTGGGGGGGCTCAATGGACCTGGATCTGATGGATTCAGGGCACTGGGGTGGGAGCAGGGTAAAAGCCAGCATCCCCTCTGCACAGATGCTCCTGGAGCTGGCCTGAAGTCACAGTGGGTGTGCAGCTGGGTGTTGCACCATGAGCCAGTCCTCTGCACGGAATGGCAAAACCAAGTGCTCAGGGATGCTCGGTGGAGCCGGTGAGGCAGAGAATAAAGAGGGAACAGCACAGGGCCAGGCCATGCAGGGTTGGGAAGGGCCTTGGCCACCACAGGAGCCGGCAGAGCTGCGTGAGAACGGAAATCCCTGGTTGTGGTGGTGGCAGAGCGAGCACTGTGGTGTGTGCTCCAAGGGCCTCAAGAGTGCTGGTGGTGGCAGTTGAGCTTACTGTGCCCCAATGTGCGAGCACGCTGATGCTGGCATCCAGGGATGAGGGACGCCTGGGACCATGTGGCTGTGCTGGCACCAAGGACGTTCCTGCCATGGAGAAACTCTTCCATTTGAGGCAGGCACCTGAGGCCATGGAGAGGAAGGCAGGCAGCGGGGACAGGAAAGACTGAAAGGGACAGACAGGGGTCCATCAGGACTGAGATCCAAAAACAGCTTTGATGGCTTAGGCATGGAGGTGGCACCAAGCTAGCTGGTGATGCTGGAGGTGTGCTCTCTGGGCTACGGGGTGACATGGGTGGAAAACATGAAAAACTTTCAGTCCTGGACCCTGTGGGTAGCAGCAGGCACTTGGCTGCTCTGGTGCTACCTGACCTTCACTGCCTGCCCACCTGTGGTGAGAGGAGCTGCAGCACTGCAGAGACCTGTGTCCCCCCATATCCTGGCCCGTGTGCCAGGCTGGCATCATGGCACAGTCCTGGGTTGCTCCCAGCAGGGTGGTGCCAGGGTCCACACCAGAGCATCCCTGCCCTGGGAATGCTATGCCAAGCAACTCACAGGCACCAAGAGCTCCGTATCCCAGTTCTGGAGAGTTCATGGCACATGGCAGCTCCTGGAAGAGAGCAAAAAACTCTTCCCAGCACTGGCATCACCCTGGGATGGGCAGAGCAGCCCAAAGGGTGGAGAGGAGCTGGGGCAGGGGATGCAGGAAGAAGCCCATCTCCTACTTTTCCATCTCCCCCCTCACACCTCTGCCCTTGCTCCCAGCTTTCCCTACAGCGTTCCAGCAGCTTCAAAGACTTCAGCAAGTCCAAAGTCAGCTCCCCCGTGTCAAGTGAGGAGTTCAACCTGGAGGAGAATGTGAGTTCCCAGCACCCCTTGACACATCCTGCTCCCTTTGGAACAGCCCATTTCAGGGCCGGTTTCTTGAAGCTCCTGGTCTTACCAGTGGCCCACGTGTCACGGAGCAGCCCAGGGTCCGAGCACTGGTGGGATTTGGGATCTCTCAGCCCTGTGTGACCCTGCTGAGGCTTGCCCAGGGTGGGGGACCCTGCCTTCACTCTCCATCCCTCTGGCAGATCCCTGAGGATGATGCCAGCAGTGCCGGTCCTGAGGAGGCTGTGCGGAGCAGCGGGACGAAGCTGGGCAGGAAGTGGCGGGCGGTCATCTCCCGCACCATGAACCGCAAGATGGGCAGGATGGCTGTGAGAGCGCTGGCCGAGGGCAAGGTGAGCGGGGAGTGTGGGGACACGAACAGGTGAGTGGGGGATAGCTCCCCCTCCCTCGGCCTGACCCCGCTACCCCCAGCAGGGAGAGGTGGAGGAGGAGGGGTCCCCATGCCCCCTGTCCCCAGCCAGCAGCACGGAAGAGCAGAGCCATGACAAGGTGCCCCTGTCGTACCTGGAGCTGGAGGAGGACAGGCGCCCAGCCCTCAGACGCCAGATGTCCAGCGGTGAGGCCAGCCCTGAGGGGACACTGACCCCATGTCCCCAGCCGGGCACATCCTTACCCCCTTGTCCCTGCAGGCAGCGACATTCCCAGCCCTGGTGATCCCAGGGACAGCCAGCAATTGGAGGAGACCGTCCCAGCCTACACTGGCCCCTTCTGTGGCCGGGCCCGTGTCCACACTGACTTCACTCCCAGCCCCTACGACAAGGACTCCCTGAAGCTGCGGGTGAGCCACGGCCTCTGCAGCCCTGGGGAGGGAGAGAGGGTGCTGGGGACCCCCTGAGCTGAGGGTGTTCCCTGGCTGTCCCCAAGCCTGCACTCATCACCATCCCATGTCCGTTGGCCTAGAAAGGGGACATCATCGGCATCATCGAGAAGCCACCTGTGGGCACCTGGACCGGGCTGCTCAACAACAGGGTGGGCTCCTTCAAGTTCATCTACGTGGATGTGATCCCGGAGGAGACGGTCCCTGCCCACAGGAGCCGGGGCTCCAGCCGGAGCAAGCGCCTCAAGCCCAAGACCCTCCATGAGCTGCTAGAGCGCATCAACCTGCAGGTGAGGGACAGGGGCTGTGGGGGAACAGCAGCACCCAGCATGGGACCAGGGTGCCAGCAGTGGGACCAACCCCTCTCCCCTTCACTATCCCCCACCTGTGCGGGTGCTTCCACCAAGCACCCCAGGGGCACAGAGGGGATACAGGGGGCATTTCTGCATAATGTGGGGGCAGGTGCCCACCATGGACTTACTGAGGGGGGAGGCACAAGCCAGCACTGGGGGTCAGGGGGAGCCAGGGAAGCCACCCAAGCCTCTCTTGCCCCTGCCCACACCCCACCCAGGAACACACCCCCACCCTCCTGCTGAACGGGTACCAGACCCTGGAGGACTTCAAGGAGCTCCGGGAGACGCACCTGAACGAACTGCACATCATGGACCCCCAGCACCGCGCCAAGCTGCTGACGGCCGCTGAGCTCCTCCTGGACTATGACAGTAAGGCTCCTGGGGAGGGGGTGGCAGACCCCTGACTGGCCACCCCAGCAGCACCCCTAACTCAAGCCCCTCTCCCAGCAGCCAGCGAGCCAGAGGATGGCGACACCTCTGAAGCTGTGCCATCGCCCTCAGAGCCTAAAGGGGACATTCCCCGGGACTCTGGCTGCTTTGAAGGATCAGAGACCCTGGATGGCAGTCGGGAGGAGGCCGAGCTGGGGGCCCTCTCCATGGCAGAATCCCCCTGAGCCTGCTGGCACCGCCGCTTCCTGCTCTAGCCCTTATAGTGGGGCTGGACTGGAGGGGACGGCTGCTGGTAGGGGACAGGGGAGCCCCAGTGGTGGCACCTCGGGGCCCAGCTCGGCCCCTGCACCAGAGCCAGATGGTGGGTGGGCACGAGGTACCCCAGGACATTTTGCATGGCACTGCCTGGCACCACTGCCCCAAGGCAGGGACTCCGGGCATGCCAGGGCACTGCACTCCCCGCCAAGACACCACAGGCATTGGCTGCTTTTCCCAGGTTTGCCGGTAGGCTCAGGAAGGGAGCTGGGGATGGAAGCCGTGTCTGCAGGCAACTGAAGCCTGCCCAGGACACTGTCACTTCTCAGCACACATGCAGACCCCCCCCCCCCCACCTGCTGTGGGGGACAGCAAGATGCAAATAACACAGCTAAGACACCAGCCTGGAAGTGTGAGATGGAGAGTCCTGGAACACACAGGGAAGGGGGAAGAGGCAGCTGGCTTGGGGCAGCACAGAAATGCAGGGGCTACAGCTCAGCCATTTTCAAACCAATTAATTTCCTTCATTGCTTTAAAATTAAAAAAAAAAAAAAAAAGAAAAAAAAAATAAAGAACACCCAACCCTCACCCAACCCCTTCCTTCCTTCTGGAGACCTTGACCCATGCAGGCAGGTCCCGGCAGGCTGGACTCCACACACCTCGTGGAACAGGGGGCAGAGCCAAAAAATACACTTTTTTGCACCAAATTGGAGATTTGGTCAGTAGCGTGTTGGGGTAACTCCCACCGGGTGGGGCACAGGAATCCTGTCCCCGAAGGATAGGATGGGATGCGGCTGGGCTGGCTACAGGGCCATGGCAGGGCAGCCGGGGGTCCTTCCCTGCCCCATTCCGACTGGGAGCAGCTGTGGCAGCTCTGCCCTCTCACCTGGGAGAGGAGCCCTCGCACCGCGGGAGAGGGGGCAGTGCCGGTGCCACGTTAACACCACACCCCTCGCTGCCGGCCACAGCCCGGGCAAGGAGCGAGGTGGGAGGCGCAGGCCAGGCTCCAGAGGGAGCAGGATCCCGGCTGCACCCGCTCCTCACCACTGCTGAAAGCAGGGACGGAGCAGCAGCCCTTTCCCACTGCCAGGCAGGACGCACACAGGCGGGACTGGCCAGGCAGGACACCCCCAGGCAGCCACCAGCCACCACACACCTGCGGGGAGGAACGGGAGTGCCCAGCACTGTGGCGTGGGATGCAGAGCTGGCAGGGCACGGAATGGCCTCTCCTCCACCAGCGACCTCTGCAGGGATCCCAGAGGTGTGAGGGTCCTGCCAGTGCAGGACGGGGACTGTGGAGTGGGGGGAGCCCTGCCATGGCACAGCGCTCTCCCACCATCCCCCCAGCCTCTCCTCCTCTGTTGAGGACACACAAGTGACTGACACGACACACAGCCCAGCCCTGGGCAGCTGGCACAATCCTGGGAAGATCCAAGGCTCCCAAAGCCACTCTAGGATGGCTGAGAACAGCAGAGCAAGGAGGGGACACAGGGATGCAATGACACAACACAGAATCGGGGCTCGGGTTCTGCAGAGTTGCCGTGCCATAGCTGGAGAGGGCTCAGTGCAGACACCTATCAGCAAATGCAGCCCCAGCACCAGCCAGGAGCCAGTGGCACAGGCAGATCCTTTCTTTGCAGCTCAGTCCACCCTGGCTGCCCTCCCCCTCCTTCAAAGCCCAGGGTGGTGTGAGCGCCAGGGCAGGATGGGAAGGAGGGTCCCCTCATAGCTGCTGCCTTGTTACATCACATGGAAAGGAGCACAGGAAGAAAGCTACTTAAAAACCACTGCCAGAAGACCTCCTTCCCACTTGTTTGGGTCCTTGGGGCACCAAAATGTCTCCTGACAAACCTTGCCACGCCAACCACAAAACAACGCGACGGATTAGAGGAAGGAGGGACGAGGGGAGAGAGGACGTTGCTGCCACGATTGCTTTTCCCCTTCCTTGGGGATTCCTCAGCAGGAGGGAACAGGCCGGCCCGAACGGCCTTGCCCTGTCAGAGCTGGGCCCAGGTGGAGGGACAGCCCCAGCCCTAAGCCGGGATGGAGCATCCAGGTCAGCCTACAGAGCCAGCGGCCCAGCCCCAGGCAGACCTTGGTGGTGGCAGTGCCCCATGGTGACCAGGGCATGCCACCCACGCTCGCTGTCCCGTGCCACCGTGCAAGGCCAGCGCTGTCCGCACCGCGGTGAGTAATGACTAAAGCAAAATGGCCATGGGAAATCAGGTGCCTGCCATCCAGCCCTTCTCCTCTCCTCCACCACTTCCAGCTTTGATTAGACAAAACAACAAAGTTCTCCCTTCCAAGCAGATGCTAGTGCTCCGCTCGTCCAGCATCTGGGGAGGGCACCGAGAGCTCCCCAGGTGTTTGCTGCTTCTCCTCTGGCATCTCGGTGTCACTCACAGACGGCACAGAGACCTGGAGAGAGAGGACAGAGTGATCTGCAGGGACACCCCCAGTGCAGAGCCCAGGCACACAGGCCACACCGCTCTGCTACCACCTCCAGCTCCACTAGCAGCGGTTTCAGCTGGGCTTGGGAAAAGGAGAAACTGAAACCAGGGGCCACCCGACAGGCAGAACAGCAGCTTCAGGAAGAGCTGGAGCACCAGACTGCTCCAGCAGAAGTGTCTGGACTGTGTCCACCAGAGAAGGGCAGCTCATGCTCAAGCCAAGCCATTTCCCACCATTTTCATGGAATAATATAGGTGGGAAGGGCATTCTGGAGGTGTCCTGTCTGTGTCCTTAAAGCAGGACTAATTTCAAACATAGAGCAGGCTGCTCAGGGCCACAACAGCTTTCTGCAAGAATGGAGATCCCAGGGACAGCCCTGCAGTTCACACACAGCACCAGAACAAGATGTCTGCAACCTCCCAGACCGCCCCAGCCCTGCGAGCGCCATGGGCTCCTGAGTGCTCTCATGGCAGGACTGATCTCCAGACCATAGCCAGCTGTGATCTCCTTTGAGGAAATCCAAGGAAACCAAGACTTGCTGGTTTCCAGGGTCAGAGCAAAGAAGCGTTTCAGCAGCAGCCTCTCACAAGGCCCCTCCATGTCGTTTTGTCCTTCCTAAGTCACACTCTCAGCTTTCTCTCACTGTCCCAGAGCCCCTCCAGCTCCCAAGGGGATCACTCACGGCACTGGGGGGAGGAATGCTGCCGTCCTGCTGCTTCATGTCACCCTCCTGGGCCTGCCCAGGGCCCTGCGTGTCCAGGGGCTCCTGTGTGCTGGGTCCCCGTGGGCATGACCCCTCCTGAGCTGTGCTCTCCTCCTGCTGCAGGATGCCCCGTCTGTCCAGGACACTGCAAGAACACAGCCACGCCATCAGAGACCCTTGTCTCCCCAAACCCCACCTCTCTTCCTAGCAGAGGTGCTGGTGGAAGACAAAGGTCAAGGCTGCCCCTCAAGAGCTCACCTGGGGGGCAGGGGCCCACAGAGCACCTCGCAGCAGTTCTTCACTATGTTGCCGTGGCTGTAGGGATTCTGCACGCGGTTCTTCCCAGTCCAGGACCCCTTAATCTGAAATAGTTGGGCACAGGCTCAGGTTTAGTCCAAGGACACCCTGCCCCAGCCCCCAGACCCCTGTGTTGTGCACAGCCTTGACACACTGAGAAACAGTGACAGCTCAGAGGAAGAGGAAGACTCTACTTACGTCTTCGTTGGTTGTCTGATTCAGTGCCACCAGGAAGGTGTGGAACCCGGTTAACCCCACCACCGACCACAGCGTGAAGAAACAGATGAGCACCTCCAGTACAGTGAGAACAGTTAAGGACTGGGAACGGCCTGAGAGCAGGCCCAGCCCACCAGTTACTGCTCCCAGAAACCCAAACTTCTCTTCCTCTCCTAGCCAGTGTATTCTGTTTTATTCTCCTCCCAAAAGCCAAGAAACTGCTCCCCACATTGTCATCCAGGGGGAAATGCCCGGAAAGACTCAGAGGCTTAGGCAGCCATTCCACAATGCAGCTCCCATTAATCCCCAGTTTTGGAGAAGTCAAGCCCTTGGGACCATGGAAGGATATGTCCCTGGGGTTTCCTTCAAAGTGTTCAGAAACCCAATCTTCAGAGATTCTGCAATACAAAGAGAGCTTTTTTCATCTGGAACATCCCACTGCGTCCAGTTCCCTTTCCCACTCCATCACTCTGGTTTCACACCACCATCTGTGCCCCACTCCCTCCCTCCCAGCTCTCCAGGCAGACTCACTCAGTGCTACGTAGACAATGTTGAAGGTGAAGATGTAGATGGTGAGGAGAGAGAGCGAGAGGATGAAGAGGTAGAAGTAGCGGTAGTTCCTCTTCCCCACGCAGTTGCCCACCCAGGGACAGTGATGGTCAAAGCGCTCTGGGGAAGCCAAGATGAAGATTAGCACTGCCCTGGCATGGCCCTGCCCACCTCTAGATCCTTGCTCCTGTGCTCCGACTTCAAAAATGCCTTAGGCTGAGACAACCTGCCAAGTTCAACCCTCTGCTCAGTCAGGACCCCATATCCTGGCCTCCTTTCAGGAGGTCAAAAAGTCCAAAACTGTTATATAATGACTCATTTTGCACATTAGGGGAGATTTTGAGCTTGACCCCTCATGTGTCTTCTCTCGCTGGGGTACAACAGCCACAGCACATGGGTTTAGATGAAGGCCTGAGGGTCCCCACGTTCTCACCCTGGAATAATCAGGAGAAGGTTCAAGAAACTGCATAAATACACAAAGGCTGGGAATCTGAAGAGGAGGAAAGGGGTCCAAAAGGATGGGATTTCTGCCTGGAGCAGTGACGCTGAACATGAGCCAGTTACATACACAGAAGGAGGACAAGAGCGAGGGCACCCCAAGGAATAGCACAATCTCTGTGCTGATGAAGGAGGTGCTGTCACCTGAGACACAACTCTCCACTGGAACCCTCAGTCCTGCAAGGCCAGAGTCCAGTGGAACTCAAAACTGGGCTGCACATGTACACAGTGCAGCTGGACTCAGTTATTGCCAAAGTCTTGGCAAAGAGGAACCACCTGGCTCCAGGTCCTGAGCAAACCTCAAGCTCCTCGAGTACAAGACAAGGCAGCCAGGACACTCCACCAATGCAGAGCTGTCCAGCACAAGCCTGGGCGTGGGTCTGTCTCTGTCCCAAGGCTCTCTGCGAGGAGCAGGGGCAGGCCCCAGCCCCACTCACCCACGCAGTTGTCGCAGATGCTGCAGTGCGAGGCACGGGGCGGCCGGAAGATCTTACACGTGTAGCAGTACTTGAGCTTCACGATCTGGTTGTTGATCTGGAAGTTCTTGATGCGCGGGGGTGGCCGCTGACCCTGCGGCACCGTCCCATTGGTGGCCTCTGCCAGAGAGAACCGGACACAGATTGGACCTGCTGCTACAACACAACAGACCTCAAACAATTCACTTCCATTCCTTTCCTACCAGCAGGATCAGAGCCTCCTGGCTCCAGAGCCAGAGGCTGCAGCTCTGCTCACACAGGCCAGAGCCAACCTGGCAGCTTGGAGGCAGGAAAAGGGATGCCAGAGCTTTCATGGGCATGTTGAGAGTGGGCTGGGTGTTATCACCTGGATCCACCAAACCTCCTCTCTCCTTGAAGGATCAAGGAGACCCCTCCAAGCTTTCTGCACCCCTTCTCAAAAGCAAACTGAGTTTGTATGTACACAGCTATGGGAGAGAAAGCAGCAGGTGGAACGGCTCCTAAAGAGAGACACAGGTACATTGTGCTGCCTTCTTGAGACTTGGCCAAGTACAGTGAGCCAGCAGATTGGGGCAGTTCTCACTTTTGGAAGTCCAGCCAAGAAGATAAGCTCTGCAGGGACTGTAACCTAGAAATATGCCATAAACTGAGTGGCTTTTCCAGCCCTCACCAGCTTGGCCACTCCACACTCACCGATCTCCATCTCAATGAAGGCTGCCTCGTCGGGCAGGGCCCTTGGGATCACGCCGGGGTCGCTGAAGCTCGTCCGCAGCAGCGTGGCCATGGCGAACAGGAAGAGAACTGCTGCAAACACGGGGATGGCCGGGGACAGCTGCACGGCCAGGTACCGGCACCTGCGGACACAGGGCGGGAGGTGATGAGGCAGTCTCATCGCCTGGCACAGCCTCAGAGTCCGCAGCACTGCTTAGATCTGGAGCACAGAAGCTGTTCAGTATATCCTTCTAATGCCACCACTACAGGGGAACACTCCTGGGGGAGCTCCAACAACCAGGCACCATCACAGCATCTCCATGTTTTCCACCAGCTAGGCATAGATACTTCCCAGCATTTGTTCTGTTTTCATCTCCCATTTTAAGCAATGCCAGAAACACAACCAGGCAGCTGGAGAGACCTTGTCCACTACGTTCCTGCTGCCAAGGGATGGGCCAGACCACTGGGAGGAGCACCCAAGGCCTGGTCAGGGACCTCACACCTGGAGAGCCAGAAGGCATGGAAGCCTGTGGGAATGGTGGCAATCTTTGGCTAACCCCTAAAGAGCAGGAGCTTCCAGCACCACAGAAATTATTGGGATTAAGGACATCTTGTGCTTCTTAGAGATGGATTCCTGTGGAAGCACAACATTCCCATGCAACATCTGCCTTCCTTTGGCTTCCCTGAGACAAGGAACTAGAACACTCCAAATGAAGCAGAAAGGCTCCTGCTTCAAGACTCCCCCAGCTCAAAATGGAACAAGGTTTGTTTGCTCTATAAATGCAGCAAGGCCCAATGAGGAGTTTATGGTGCTGATCCCACTGATGGAGGAGATGCAAAGGGAGCATGGGACTCATCTCACCATGGCCATGCTGTTCCTGGACACCCACAGCCATGACCCCATAGGTGCTGCAACCCTAGCCATGTGGGAGGCCAGACAAGAGTCATATTTAAGAAATATACTGGGCTAAAAACCCCCATATTTTACCCTGATTCCTTCAGAAAACCCTACTGATGTTGGGGTGAAATTCCTATGGAGCTTTGCTATGGTTTAAGGGAAACCCCACATAAATCCCACACTCCTCACCCTTCCTCAGCCTCCTGATGCAACTGGGCACCCAGGCTTTCAGGCACCTGGCTTTCTAGGATCCACCCTTTATCCCTGCTGGCAAGGGGTGGATCCAACCCAGACCCCTGCTGTTTACAGTTACTCTCCATGGGAGCATCTGGCTACTGTGGTGAGGGGCCAGGGATTATCCTCCCTGGGGGGGCTGCCATCCCAAGCAAGGCCATTTCCATGACCTCCACAGCACTATTTAATTCTGGACAGCATTCCCACCACAGATTCCCCAAACAATGCAGTTTCCAGCTCCAGCTGGCAGCACCGGGCTCCGCAGGCCCACTGCAGGAACATTTCCTGGGCCATTGCCTGACTCCAGCGCTGTCCCCCATGTGTGACAGGGACAGAAGGGCTGCACACTGGAGCTACAGCACACTTCAGTCACAGCTGCAACACCAGAAGCCCACAGCAACACACAGGGTCTGGCCCCTAAACCAACATCCTTCATTTCAGACACTGCACGCTCTGCTGTTCCTCAAAACAACATCCCTGTGCCCAGCTCTGCTCACAGATGAAGAACTGGAGGGCTGAGCTTATTGTCTTCAGGCAGCCCAAGATAACTTTGCATTCCTGTTACAAGGGCAAAGTCCAGGGACAGCTGTAAGTCAGTCAGCAAGTAAACGAAAACCCTGGATCCCATTTGGGGTAGAAATATGGGGTTAAGAACATGGACCATGTATTTAGGTGCAGGTCAGCCTCTTCTCCCAGGCAATCAGTGATAGGACAAGGGGACACAGCCTCAAGCTGTACCAGGGCAGGTTCACGTTGGACATCAGGAGAAATTTCTCCATGGAAAGGGCTGTCAAGCATTGGAAGGAGCTTCCCAGGGAGGTGGTGGAGTCCTCATCCCCGGAGGTGCCCAAGGAACAACTGGATGTGACACTCAGTGCTCTGGTCTGGTTGACAAGGTGGTGATCGGTCACAGGTTGGACTTGATGGTCTTGGGGGTCTTTTCCACCCTAAATGATTCTGTGATTTTTCCTTGAAAAGCTGGACACTGTCTTCCCCAAAGGGCTGCAGCCTGACCCTTGTCCAGCTAACATGACAGGTTTTGGAACTGCTGTGACAACATGAACATATTATGGGTTTAAATATGCATCCATGAGCTGTGTTAAAGCTGAGCCACGGCCCTCCTGCTTCCACACAGGCTTAGCTTAGCTTCCCTTAGCTGGGCTGGCTTGCAGGTGAGGGCAGAGGTAAGAGCCAGAAGAGCTCCCACCACAGTGAAACTGCATCACCAGGCCCAGCATGGAGCCCAGCATGGAGCCCACCATGTGCCTCCCACCCTCCTCTGTGCTGATGGGGCCTAACCCTTCAGATGACTTCCAGGGAACATGTCCATGGCAGGGAAAGCAGCCACACAAGGTCCTGACTTGGTACTCACTAGCACTGGGGTATCTTCAGTCTATGCCTTGTCTCTAAGACGATTTCACAGCGCAGGAACAGACATTTAAAGATCTTTTGTTTGGGAGAGCTCAGAGCTAACAGAGATGCTCTGTTGGCATGTGAGGATGCTGCTCCCTCACTGCCAGCACCATATCTGTTCTCTGGAGCATTTTGTCACCAAAAAGCAGACAATAACAGCACTATCACAACTCATCATCACAGCGGAGTGGGCTGGGGGCGGGAAGGCTGAACAAAGAGATCATTGGAATGGGGAGCAGGGGGAGAAGCAGCTGGGAGGTGCCATGAGTTACGGTGCTTGGCTGGTTATTCCACACCCGCTTGGGAAGGTCTGTTGTAATCAGCACACTGAGCAAAGCTCTGGAGGAAGGGGAAAGCCACCATGCCAGCCCTGGTGACAGGGACTGCAGCCACGGCCACAGGGCAGCACATGTCCCAGGCAGGCCACACCAAGGCTCAGCACAAGCTCCACAGTATCACTCACCCACGTCTCACCTGCAAATCACCTGTTTAGCCTTCCTCAGCTACAGCACAACCACACCGTGTGCCTGGTCTAAGTGCCAGAAGAGCTGTATCCTTCCCCAGTGCCTGACCCTCAGCAGGGCACTTCAGCCTGGCCGTACTGGGTGTTCACACCAGGGGTGTGATGGTGTCTAGCAGCCGCTGTGTTTGTGGTAAGTGTGGAAGCAGCTGCTCCGAAGCCTGGCCACACCACAACACTGTGTCCAGGCCCTTCCCAGCAGCACCAGGCAGGGCTGGAGCTCTCCCTGGAACCTCTCCCCATCTGCCAGCAGTGCCACATCAACTGTCAGCACATGCCATGTGTTTCTGACCCAACTGAGGCAGAAGACAGACGTGTTATGCTGATGTTATTGCTCTTTTCCCGGCTAAAATCTCAAATCTCTGCACAGGCAAATCACCCCAAGATCCACCCAGGAATCAGAGTGCCACAGAGGATGTGGAGGCTGCAGGGAGGGCGAAGTCATCTCCTGAGAAGGAGCCCACACATGAAAAAAGGTCAATCCAAACCCCAGGAGTGGCCACTTCCTGCAGAAACAGGAACAAGACAAGCTGAACTCCGGACACCAAAAAGTTCACTTCTATTGAGAGAAATTACAATGATTAAAAAGCACCAATTAACTCACGTGTAAATTTTGACCATGCTTGACACAGATCTAACTCAGAGGCCCCTCTGAGACCCTTGGGTCTCTGGGCTTTGGAAATCAAAACTAAAAAAATAAAGTCACACCAGGGGCAGTGTAGGTATTTTCAACTCATCCAAAAACGAAGATTTTCATCTCTACATCTCATCAAACATTTCCATCTCTACAAAGCTAACAAAGTAGGAAAAACAAAGTGACAAACATGCCTGGGCATTGGAAAATCCAAGAGCAGCCCCTTCCTGTGAGGAGATGGTGTTGGTGGAGCTATCATGCCTCTAACATTTACAGACATCAAGTTTTGTGCTGAAAAGCCAGAGACAAAAGAAAACCCATTCCCTTCAGCTGAACGTGGAACTCACTTCAGGAGAAACAGGAACTGCAAAGGGAACTCCCAGCCTGAGAGCAGACACTGCATCCCACCATCCCAGTTCCTAAAGGGATTTTTTACAAGTCCTTTATCAGGTCTTCTCCTCACTCTGGAACACCTCAAGCAGACAGCAGCTAAGTGCCCAACCACAGGGCTGAAATACCATTAGGAGTCTGAAATAATGCCAAGGGGATGTGAAACTGTATTTTATGGGACATGTTACGGAGCAGACCCAGTTAAACACAAGTCTCAGACTCTGCAGGGAGCATCCCCAAGCAGTGGGAACTGCTCCCTGCCGATGTAGTGGTGAGAGAGGTGCCCTTGGGCAGAGGACTCCGGTTGCTGCAGAGTGCAGAGCCCTTCTCGGGAGCCAACATAGCTCCGTCCCTCTGCCTTATCTAGGAGGGAGGAGTCGGATCTCAAGCACAGCACTGAGTTGTGCCAGCCTCTGGCTCCTATTTGCTCCTGGATGGAGACATTTCCCCAATCCCAGAACACAGCGCTGCGGTTTGGGGGATCAACACACAGAAATTCCCACCCACAGCGCTGAGGTGGCACAGCCCGCTTGCCTGTGGACACCGTGGAGCAGCTGGCAGCACCAGAGAAACTCGGAGGAAAAAAACACCACCACCAGCGGCTCCACGAGTGGGGCCATCGCTCCAAGGGTGGGAAGGAACGGCAGTGGCTTTTCTCCTGATGTGGGTACCAGTCCCCACCCGCCTCGGCTCTAAGTGGAGCCAGCACAGCCCAGAGTGCCGGGATCAAGCCCAGCACGGCGCAGGGCGAGCAGCCAGACAGATCCTGGCTCTAGGCACCCCGGAGCCGTGCTCAGACAAGGTGTGACTGCGCAAGTGATTCAGCTGAATGGAGCAGGCGGCACGGCACAGGCAGCCTGCAGTGAGCGGGCAGCCAGGGAAAGGCTCCTCCGCCCACCGCCAGCTGCCGCGCTCCAAATCCAGACACCAACTTTCAGGGGGAAACCAGGAATTTCCATGCAAATACAAAACAATCTGCCAAACACTGAGACAAACGGACAACATAGTGAAAGATCAAGGCTAGGATCCTCACCCAAAGCTCCCTACGCATGCAGGGCAGGCAGGGCTCCTGAGCAGCCAAGCTGCTTATCTCAGCCTGATTAGTGAAACAGAGACCTTGGGAGTGTTTCTAGCTGGGAAGGTAACATTTCATCCCTATCCCAAATTCAAAAATCCCAAAACAAGTTCAAAACAACCCTCTCTTCCAAACAAAAAACACTGAGGTGTTCTGCACGGAAAGAATCAAATGGGTAATTGGATTTCCCCAAACTTTTCCTTATCTCCCTGAGATTATTTATTATTATTTATTGATTATAAAATTCAGAGGTGATCCTGTTTGCAGCAGCATTCCCCCGGCAGAGCCCACCCTCCAGGTCTAGGCACAGCCTGAATGTCTTGGTGCAAGCGACCCCTCCACAGGCCTCTGCCTGCCAGAGCATGGAAAGGGACTTCTCAAGGAATTTCCAGTCACGTTCCTGACTAACCACAGCCTAGGTCTGGAAAACAGCCTTGGCTCACTCTGCCTAGCGCAATCACGGCAGAGCGGGATGTGGTTCACTCTCCTGCTATGGACAGGATCCACAGGGAGCCAAAGCAATTATCCCTCAAATCAGTGTTTCTGGTGCAGCAATAAGCATTTCTGGAGCAGCAACACTTATTAGTTCTTCCTGTAAGGCAGGAAGGCTCAGCCCCATTTTTCAGACGGAAAAAACCCCAAACATCAAACCAAGAGTGGTGTCACTTGGTACCTTGGAAGTCAGACTGAGCCAGGGATAATTTGGGCAGGGAACCAGGGAGAGACACGCTGGGCCAGGGAATGTGGAAACAAGTTCCCTAGCTTAGGAGCGATGCTAAAGAGGACAGCATCTGGGCCGAGGGCTTTTTGGAACAGCAGGAATAGCCAGGGCTTTGCCAGTGACCAGGTCCTTCCGCTCGTTCTTCTTGGCTTTGCAAGCTTTTGTGTTATCCAACCCTGTTTCAGCCCTTCTGCTGCCCCAGAACACAAATATGCCCATGGAAACTGAGGAAGGGAAATTTTGCAGTGGTTTAGCTGATCCAAGCTCATCCTCTAGCCAGGCAACAGGGGTGTCCTGCCCCCTCCAACAGCATTGGCCCAGACAAACATAGGCTTTTTCCTTTTTGCTTGTTTTTTGATTTTAGCATTAGTCTAAGGCCAGTCCAACTCCCTGGCCCAGCTCCCAGGGAGAGCTGAGGGGAGGGGGCAGATGCCTCTTTTTCAGCAGGATCAAACGTTTTGGCTGAAGGTCTTTAGGCTGCTGAGGTGATGTAAGGGGTGGTCAGATCCTTCCCAAATACCAGCA
The DNA here is from genome assembly GCA_013400495.1 of Nicator chloris. NCBI lineage: Eukaryota > Metazoa > Chordata > Aves > Passeriformes > Pycnonotidae > Nicator > Nicator chloris. Next base: position 208,256 of record WAAE01004573.1, read on the forward strand.
CGGTTCCAGCTGCACTGCAGCCTGGGGCTAGGGGTAGGTCAGACTGGCAGGATCCCCAGGCTCACTCCTTATTAATCCTCCAGCTGGGGTCACCTCCCTGGTGGGGCTGATGTGGGGGCTGCACATCCCTCCATGGGTAGGGATGCAGGCTGGGCAGCAGCAGCGCCCTTGCACCCCAGCTATCCTGGAACCAGGAATACTAGGGACAAGGGAATGCCAAATCCCAGACAGAATGTGACCCACGGGAAGCAGGGCCAGTGTCACCCCCTGGCACAGCGGGAGGGAAGCTCCGGCAGGGCCCATTCTCCCCAAAACCTCCAGGCTCAGACTGCTGAGAGTGAGGAAGAAGATCTGGACAGGGAGAGCCACACTCTGCCAGGCTGCACCGTGCCAGGCTCCCCTCCCTCCCACGACGGCCCCGGGCACACGGGCCCATCCCCATCCCTGTCTCACGGGGTCCCCGGGGAACTCACTCGAAGGCGAAGAAGAGGGCGCAGGTGCCGAGGATGAGGATGAGTGTCAGGTAGAAGATGCCCTTCTGCCGGGCCATCATGATACGGCCATCGCAGCAGAAGGTGTTCCTGCCCGGCAGCTTCTCCCATTTCCGAACCACCTTCTTCCTCGCCACCATCACCGACATGGCGGGGCCGTCACTGGCGCGGCAGCGGCCGCCGCACGTTCGGGCGCTGCTGCTGCTCCTCCGCCGCCCGCGCGCCCGGCATCATCGGGGCCCCGCGGGGCCGCACTGGGCTGGGCTGAGCTGGCGGCTGCGGAAGAGGGAACGGGGAGAGTGCTCGGTCAGCACCGGGGCGGCATCGGCGCGAGGGGCGGCGGCCGCCGTCGCCGTGGAAACCCCGCGCCCAGGAGGGGCGTTGCCGCGGGAATCCACCAGGGAAGGAGCGCGGGGCGCGGCCAGGAAAACCCTCGGCAAGGCGGGAGGGGGCGGCGGGGCCGCTCCGCACCGGGAGGGGACGCGGCAGGGCCGGGCCACATAGGGCAGAGCAGCGCCGGCTCTGCGAGCGTGCCGGGACCCGACAGGGAGAGAGCGGACGGGAAGGGTTAGAGAGGACACGGGAGAGGACAGGAAGGGAAGAGAGGGGAGGGGAGAGGAGGAGACAGGAGGGGCCCCGCACTGCCGCCGCTCACCTGGTGCCGGTGCCGCTCGGGCCGCGCCGGTCGCTCCCTCCGCGCCGGGAGGGGCCGCCACGCCCCGCGCCCCAACGGGGCGGGGCCGCCGCGACCATTGGTCTGGCCGCGCCCCCCTTTCCGTCCCGTTGTTTTACGCCTTCCCATTGGGCGCGTGCGCTGTCACTCCATGGCAGCCCCTCCCACCCCGCCGCTTCTCGCCGTTCCACTGGTCACAACCGCTGTCACTTCGCGGCGACTCCTCCGTCCCCGCCGCTTCTCGCCGCCCCATTGGCCGTGCGCGCTGCCACTCTGTGCCGTTGGCCCCGCTCCGGTGCGGAGAAGCGAGAGCGGGGGCGGAGGCGCAGCACGTGGCAGAGCCAGGGCCGGGCCGGCCCGGTCCCACCCCGGCGGCTCCCTCCAGACTTCCTGGTGCAGCCCCCGGCGGGGCGCGACCGGCGCTGCCCCCCGTTCCTCTTTTCTTTTTCGTTTTCTCGCACCGGCTGCCCGCAAGGACCGGGCTGCCGAACCCCAGCGCCGCGGGGAGCGCATGGGATGCTCCCGTCGTGGGTTCCCGCTCCGCCCGTCCCACCCCATCCGCACATTCCCACCCCATCCACACATTCCCACATTTCACACAGTAGTTTTCACACGGTTTTTCACATCCAGACCCTGGGGTTGGGTTCGGAGAGCCCCCCAGGATCCCATCCCCGGCATCTTGCCACCGGCATCCCGTCCATCCCTGGCATCCCACCCTCGGCAGCCCTCTCTGGCATCCCACATACAGCGCTCCCGCTGGGCACGTGGCTGCCAGCAAAGGCAGGGTCCAGAGTGTCAAATCCGAGGTGAAATACAGAACTTTTCCCGCGGTTGTTGCTATGGAGACGCGAGCAGATGGGGAACGTCTCGTTATCCCTCTCCCTCCTGCGACAGGCTCCTGCCCGAGCCCCCTGTCAGTCCAGCTCGGGATGGAAGAGAACGACAAAGAGGACGAGGAGGACGGATGCTGCGGGCGCAGTGACAGACGCTGACACCTCTTCGGAGCTGAGAACTCCGTGTATTTGCTCCAATGATCCTCTGAATCCCATCAACCCCAAAACTGTTCCCAGGAGCCGAGTCCGGCCGGGCGGGAGGAGCCGTAGGTGCGGGAACTCCGTCCCCGAGTCCGCGGCACTGGCGCGTCCCGGGGGAAAACAGCGAATCCTGGAATCCTTGGGGCTGGGGGCACCCACGAGGGTTACGGACGGAGCGGAGACCCTCAGAGCTGCTCTGGCCCGCGGTGGCACCGCCGGCTCGGGCTGCCCGGCGAACCAGGGCGCCCCGAGAGGGCCAGAGCTGTCTCGGAGCCCCCGGGGGCCCCGTCCGAGGCCGGGACCCCATCAGTCCCTACCAGTTCTCTCTCCTGCCCCTCCCTCCAGCCCCTCTGCCATGGCAACCCGGACGTCACGGGGGCGCGCTTTTCGGCAGGGCGCGAGGGCTCGGCGCGACACTCGGTGGTGCTGTGCGGCAGTACCGGCGTGCGGAGCCATGGCGGAGGACGACCCGGCAGCGGCGGCGGCCGGGAGCGGCAGCGAGAGCGACGAGGGGGTGAGCGGGGCCGCAAAGAACGCGACGGGCTCTCCAGGTGGCGTCCACCGCTGTTTTCGGGGCTCCGGGCGCTCTCCTGGCCGGGATGGGCGCAGCGGAGGACGGCGTGGCCTGGCCGGGGATGTCGGGCCCGGGACCCGGCCGGGCGGTGCCGTGGGGGCACCGGGGAGCACGTGGGAGCGGGCGCCGGGGCCATCCCCGCGGCCGCGCTCTGCCACGTTGGGTCTGTGACCGCGTGTGCCGTGTGGCAGGAGGATGGCGAGCGGCGGCACCGGCAGCTCCTGGAGACGATCAGCGCCTTGTCTGGACGGAAACGGTGAGTGGAGGTTACGGGCGTCCCGCGTTTAGGCCTCGGGGCTCCTGCAGTAGCCGCGCCGCGAGAGGCTGCAGAGGGGCGGTTCTCGGTATCTGCCCTCGGCCCCGGCCCCAAAGCCTCCAGAGCACCCGGGGGACGCGAGGAACCTTTGGGGTTGTTTTCTGCCTCTCTCTCGCAGGCGGAAGCTGGCGGAGCGCTCGGAGGCGAGCGGGCAGGTGTCCGAGTTCAATGTCACCTGTAAAGGTGAGGCAGGGAGCTGGGCAGGGCTCAGGGATCTGGGACGGCGCTCCCCACCGAGAGCCATTGTGAGGGTTGGGACAGCTCTCTCACCTGGCAGTGCCACACGTGTGCGTAGGTGCTGGGGAAAAGCTGGTTTTATCAGAGCTGCTGCAGCCCATCCATCCCAAATCCACGCTGGGCAGTGTGAGGAAGGAGCTGGCCAGAGTGAAGCGGAAGACGGCGGTGGAGCTGCCACTGAGCAAAGAAGAGGCCAAGAGGGTGAGTGCAGGGAGCCAAGGGGGTCTGAGGTGAGCCTCCGGACCCCTGTGCCCCTCCCTGATGCCGGCAATGCCTTTCTCTGCCCGTCCTGTTCCCCTTCAGGTGGTGAGGGAGGCTGCTTACGTCACCACCTCGAAGGATGTGGGGAAGTGGCAGCAGGTGGTCCTGCAGAACCGGCACGCGGAGCAGCTGGTATTCCCCCTGCGGCAGGACATCACCACTGTGACCCCACTGGAGAGAGTCACCTCGGCGTGGAAGGTGGGCACTGGGGCTCACACGGCTGGGGTGGCTCTGGGGGTTCAGCCAGGGTGGCTCCAGGACCAGCTGAGGCAGGCCGATCTCTCCTGGCTGTGCTGGGGGCAATGATGGAGGTGAGGGAGGCCCAGCCTGTGGCTGAAACTGGGCAGGTGCTCAGCAGTGCTGAGCTTGGGAAGGTTAGGAGGGCAGTCTGTGTTTCTCACACGGAGTAGGTGTGTAAATTCAATCTGGGACAAGCCAGGTAAGGTATGAGCAGAGGGTTTGGAACCTGCTCTGTCCCCTTTCCTTGTAGCCTCTCAGGGCCAGGCACGTGGGAGTGTCCCTTGGCCACAAGTGCTGAGACAGAGGGGCTTGGTTTGCCAAGTCCTGCATGCCTGGAAACATTCCTTACGAAAGAGGGCTGTGTTTGGTTTTGGATACAAGTTCCCATGGGCTTGTGCTGCTGGCAGGAAGCCACTGCCATGCCTGGGAGTTCTCAGATGCCCAGGTGAGGGAGGGGCAGCCCCTGCTTAACTCCCAACAAACCTGTCACTCACACTGATCTGCCCAAAGGTCCCTTTCTTTTGGTGGGACATGGCATTGCATGGCCTAGAACTCTTGCTCCATGCTCCTTGTGCGGTGCCACCTGGTCAGCACTGCCTGGCAACTGGGAGGTCATTTCTCTGATGTGGGAGGAATTCTACCTGCCTTCACCTGGCCACGTGGCTGGGAGAGTGCCCAAGGGCTGTGGTGTGGGACCCGTGAGTAGGGCAATGACCACCCAGTCCCCCAAGGCGGGGGACACTTCTCTGGGCCTTCCACAGACCTACCTGAGGGCAATGAGAATGGATGGGGACATCCAGGGGAGCACTGGCCGTTGCAGTTCTCCCCATCCTCTTGCCGTGTCTACTATCCCAATAGGCTCGAACTCCACTGGAGCAGGAGATCTTTGGATTGCTCCACAAGACACAGCAGCCTGTCACAGACCCACTGCTGACACCAGAGGAGATGGCCTCGCTGCAGGCCATGAGCTTGGAGGAGGTGAGGCTTCACCCTGCTGGGCCCTGGCTCTGGGGGCCTCTTCCTTGGCCCCATCCCTCACCCCGTGCTCCTGGTGCTCACCCTGTGCTCCCCATTCCTCACCCCGTTCTCCCCATCCCTCGCCCTGTGCTCTCTGGCAGGCCTGGCGCCGGCGGGCGGAGCTGCAGAAGGCCCGGGCAGTGCAGTCCTACTACGAGGCCAAGGCTCGACGAGCGAAGCGGATCAAGAGCAAGAAGTGAGGCTGTGTCTGTGCTGGGCTGGACACACTGGGAGGGCTGAGCCGCCCTGCCTTACCTGTGGCCTGCCCAGCCCCTGAGCTGCCGCTGTGCCGCAGGTACCACCGCGTGCTCAAGAAGAGCCGGAGGCGCCAGGCCCTGAAGGAGTTTGAGCAGCTGCACAAATCGGACCCTGTGGCTGCCTTGGCACGGCTGGAGGAGCTGGAGCAGCTCAGGATGCAGGTGCTGCCTTGGCACAGCTGCCTCACCTCTCGGAAGGGCCCTGCTCCTTGGGGAGCTCTGTGTGATGCTTCTCTTCCCCCAGGAGCGGATGAGCCTTAAGCACCAGAACAAGGGAAAATGGGCCCGATCCAGGGCCATTATGGCTAAGTATGACCTCGAGGTGAGATGGAGCCACAGAAGGGTTTGGCGGGAAGGGACCTTAAAGCTCATCCAGTTCCACCCCCCTGCCATGGGCAGGGACACTTTCCACTAGACCACCTTCCACTTTCCACTCTAAGCCCTGGCAAATCTGGCCTTAAACATTTCTGGGGATGGGGCAGCCACAGCTTCTCTGGGCAATCTCTGCCATGGCCTCCCCCCATCACGGGAAGAATTTCTTCCCAATATCTCCTCTATCCCTGCCTTCTGTCAGTGTGCAGCCATTCCCCCTTGTCCTGTCTCTCCAAGCCACGGTATAAAGTCTGTCTATCTCTTATAAGCCCATTTATACATTGGAACGCTGGGTCCTCAGCGCTGGTCGGGGAAGGAGGGGAGACTGAGGTGGGCATGGAAGGTTGGGAGTGTTGTCTCTGCCCTGTGTTAGAGCCTCTCGGTGCCCCCCAGGCTCGCAAGGCCATGCAGGAGCAGCTGGCCAGGAGCAAGGAGCTGATGCAGAAGGTGCGGGTAGAACCACCCAAGGAGGAGCTGTGTGAGGTGCCTGAGGAGGACACCACAGCCTTGCCCGTGCCCACCGGGGCCAGCAGGGCTAATCCCTGGATGCTGGGCAAGCCCAGTGGCCCGGCCCTGGAGCCTGAGGCACAGGAGGGTCCAAGAGATGACACAGTGCCTGCTGCTGTGGAGAACAAGGACGAGATGGAAGAGGAAGAGGAGGAGGAGGAGGAGCTGTCGGAGGAAGAAGCTCTGCTGCAAGACTTCAAGGAGAAGCGACGGGAGTGGACAGGATGCCTTGAGGGGCACAGTGAGGAGCATGGTGAGGAGCTCAAGGCCCTGAGCTGGGTGGGCTGGGAGTGCTGTGGGGCTGGACAAAGGAAGGGGGATCTGGGGGCAGTTTTTGGCTGGTTTCACACAGCTGTACTTACTGTCCACCCTGTGGAGTTACCATTTCTACCCTTAACAGGTAGAAAACAGCAACCTGTAGGTGCTGATGAGACTGAGGCCAGTGCTGAGCAGCCCAGGGACAGCCCAGTCCCCCCAGCCTGTGCCAAAGAGCTGGGGGACAGCCCAGTGCCCCCAGCCTGTGCCGAAGAGCTGGGGGACAACCCAGTCCCCCCAGCCTGTTCCGAAGAGCTGGGGGACAGCCCAGTCCCCCCAGCCTGTGCCGAGGAGCTGGTGATCACAGGGCCAGAGCCACCCCCTCAGGCCCAGGAGCAGCTCCTGCTCTCAGAGCAGCTGCACCGCGTGCAGACCATGGAGGATGTGGAGAGTCTGGCCAAGGAGGAGCTTGTGGAAGATCAGGAGAAGCTGGTAGCCTTGAGAGCAAGGAAGCGAGCACAGGAGCAGGAGGAAGGCAGAGCTGGGGACAGACATACCAAGAAAACACCAGCCAAGAGGAAGATGATCAGCCTGGAGGCTGTGCTGGATGGGAAGCCCCAGGAGATGGACTGCCCCAGCCTGCCTATGGTCCTGGAGGAGGAGGTGAGCAGGACAGGCCTCCCCTGTGCTCCGTGCTCCCCAGTACTCTGTCCAGTAATGCCCAAACTGTAAAGTCCCAGTAACCCCAAATCCTCTCCTGGTAACCCTAAACTCCCTTCCAGTAACCCCAAACCTCCTTTCAGTAACTGTCATTAACTCTAAACCTCCTCCCAGTAACTAGAAGGCGCAAACTAGTAACTTGCAGTATTCCTAAACCCCCTTACAGTAACCCCAAACTCCCACCAGTAATGCCCAGTAACTTTTACCCCCTTCCCACTCTTCCTAGTACCTACAAATCTTCTCCCAGTGCCTCCCAATTTTTCCCTGTCTCTCCCAATTCCCCCAATAACCCTTAAACCCACTCTGCCTTGTCCTTGTGCAGGAGGGTGGCATCGAGCAGCGTGGGATGATCACAGAGGCCTTTGCTGGGGATGATGTGGTTGCCGACTTCCGCCGGGAGAAGCGCAAGGCAGAGGAGGCGGCGAAGCCGCAGCCGGTGAGCCTGGTGCTGCCAGGCTGGGGCGAGTGGGGCGGTACAGGGCTGAAACCCAGCGCCAGGAAGGTCAAGAGGTGAGTGGGGGAGAGCTCAGGGGTGCACCCAGCCCCATGCCAGCCCTGACCCCTCACTTGCCCACAGGTTCCTGATCAAGCCGCCGCCGGCACCTCCCCGGAAGGACCAGCACTTGCCTCACATTATCATGAGCGAGAAGCGCAACATCCACGCGGCAGCGCATCAGGTGGGGCACACCTGGTCTTCATGAGAGCTCCAGCACCTGGGCGAGCCTGGAGCATTCCTGTGATCCCTTCCCAAAATGTCCGCAGTCTCTGCCTGTAGTCCCTGTCCCATGCTTAGCTCCCAGCTTAAACAGATGGGAAATGAAGGAGGAGCAATGTACAGGGCTGCTCCCCTGGTGGTGGTGGTTGTTCCAGCCCTCTTGGGCTCTGCTGGCGGTGGAAATGGAAGCAGTGTGAGTGGGTCCTGGACAAGGGGGAAGCAGTGGGCATTGGGGGCAGCATGGGTTGGAAAAGCTGGGCTGGATGGCTCAGGGCCTTTACCCCTGCGGTGTCCTCACAGGTCAGCGAGCTGCCCTTCCCCTTCGAGCGGCACCAGCAGTTCGAGCAGAGCATGCGGATGCCCGTGGGCCCCACGTGGAACACTCAGCGTGCTTTCCAGAAGCTGACAGCCCCTCAAGTCATCACCCGCACTGGCCACATCATCCAGCCCATCTCAGCTGAGGATGTCCCCAACACGGCCCCTGGCAGCGGGGCCAGGCTCGGGGGGGAGGCCATGCCCGGGGGGAAGGCTGTGCCGGGGAGGAAGGCCATGACCGGGGGGAAGGTGCAGCTCCAGCAATGCAGGGCACGGTAGCTCTGTGTCTGCTGATGCAGAAGGTGCGGGTAGAACCACCCAAGGAGGAGCTGTGTGAGGTGCCTGAGGAGGACACCACAGCCTTGCCTGGGGTGTGGAACTGGAACAAGCAGAGGAACTACGAGCAGCTCCTGATTCTGTCCAGTTCCTTCTACCTCTTTCTCTGCAATAAAACCTGGGCTGCCCTTCCTGTGCTGTCTGCATAGGTGCCTTAGCAGTGTCCAGGGCTAGGTTGGGCCAGTGCCCTCCATCCTGTCCCTGGCGTCCATGCAGGGTCAGGTGCTTTGGGCGAGTTGAGGGTGAGAGTTTGGTCAAGAGTTCATAGTGGGGCACGTCTGGGAGCATGGTGAGGGACTGGAATAGCTGCCAACATCCTGTCCTGTGCCTTTGTCTTTTACATCCCCATTTTTGTACCTATATAGATTTTTGAATCTTGGCCAAAGGGGCTTTCTCCCCACCTTGTCATGCTGAGCCTGGCCTCAGGCGTGTTTCTCAGGTCCACGTGTACTCCCAAATTACCTGCTCAGCCCTAATAAACCTGGTCACCTGGAAATGGCTGTGTCAGGTGCCGCTGCTGCTCTGCGCTTGCTGGGAGCTGGCTCTGTCCACAGGCAGCGCCTACTCCTGCTGCCCCCCTCCAAGCCTGTGCTCTGTGCCCAGCCACCCCTCGGAGTGTGACAGCGAGGTGCCTCGCAGGAGTTTTGGCACATCCAGCACAAGTGGAAGGATGTGCCAAAACCTTACAGACTGGGTAGGGATCCCTCCAGGCCTCTCCCCCAATTTACAACGTGGGCTGTGCTTAGCGCCAGTTGGAGAAACACTTCCTGGCCCCAGTGCAGGAGCTGGAACTGCTACTGATCCCAGGAAACGTGTCCCTCGTGTCAAGGACACCTCCTCCCAGCTTGGCACTGCAGCCCGCCCGGGGCACGGCCTGTCCCCAGGGCCACCTTTCTCCCTTGCAGCTGGGGCAGACCAGGAAGCGGGGGTCATTCTGTCGGGCCGGGGCGCAGGCACCCCCCGTGCTGACTGCGGATATCCCATAACTCCCGCAGGGCTCTGGGTGCTGGCTCTTCCTGGGCTGGGAGGGGACTGGGGGCTGACGTGGGGCCGGGGGCCGTCGGTGTCGCAGCTTTGCCGGGGACCCATCCCGAGTGTCTCTGGCCCCTGCAGCATCCGGGGCGGGGGGGTCAGAAGGCACGGGCCCGTGATGGGGCCACGGTCGTATTGCTTGGGGGGAAAGAAAAAAAAAAAAAAAAAAGGAAGCGGAAAGCATTTCCGTGCCGTGACGCCGAGAGCCCCTTGCGAGGCTGGTGGCCCCAGCAGAGCCTGCGTCCCTCTGCCATGGGAAACTTTCACCCCGGGAAAGTCGTGAAGGGCAGGGGTGGTTCGTGTTTGTTTTAGTAAAAGGTAAAGCGCCCTGAGCAGGGAGAGGCAGCGTCCCCTGCCACCCCCTCCACCTGCCTGCAGCCCTCCAGAACCCCCTAGTCCCCGGCGACTGCGGCCAAGAGATCCCTGCGGCACCGCTGTCCCTGTCCCTCTTGCAGGGGTCCTCCCTCGCCCGCCCTGGCCAATTGCTCCGCCTTCCTGCTCCCCAACCCGGACAGTGTTTGGCTGCCCACGATGGGCTGTCCCAGTACTCAGCCCACCTCCTCAGCTTCAGGCCCGGGATGCTGGGGGTACCCGGGCTGGGAACGGTCCGAGGGGCTGGGAACGGTCCGAGGGGCCTGTCACAGCAGAGCTGGTTCGGGCTCAGCGGGATCTGCGGAGTGCTGTCTTGCTGTTTGCCTCTCTGCAGGGAGGGCGAACGCCCCACAAGCCTTCACCCCCCGAATTTAGCCCACCCCATGGCAAAGGATGCTGCTGCTGTGTGTGGTGTCGCCTGTGTCCCTGAGGAAGTGGGCACTGTCCTGCGAGGTCTGGCCCTGCCCCACCCTGAACTGAGACCTCCCCAGCTCCGATGTGATGCTCCCTCCAGGGCCGGGAAGATGGTGGTACCAGGGCAGTCCTCAGGTGTACATCTTGCAGAGGACCGAAGCCGGCAGCTGTAACACCAACTCAGACCTGGAGCAAGCAGGTCACAAGTTGGATCACCTGGAGCAGCGACAGGACCTGCCAAGATGCAGATCCCTGTATGGATCCCTACCTCACACAGAGCTCGTGGGTCTGGCAGCCTGAGTGTGGGTGATGCTCAGCGTGAGAGGGAACAGCTGTAGCCACACATCTGGATCTGCCTCATCCTGTGAGGAACAGCAGCACTGGACTGGACTGGCTTGAACTGGGGCTTCCAGTATCCAGAGATGCACCAAAAATAAACAGGCACAACGTTAGCATGAGCTGCTGGGTTGAGTAGGAGGGACCCTGGTGTGGGGGGACCACTAGTGCTGACATCCCGGCCCCTCCAGGCTGCTGCTACAGTACAGGCTCCTCTGGAGCCCCCACATCGAGGCAACGTTTGTCCCTCTGACTTCTCTGCAGAAATGGATTTTCTGGGCACAGGAGCTTGGGGTTTTTCAATTAATAGCGCGTTCCAGGTCTGCCGCAGGACAGGGGGATGCCAGGGGTGCCCATTGGCAGCTCCCAGGATGGCGGGGAAGGGGGCGAGAGCCCTTTGCAAGGGGGCAGAAACGGGCCGAAGAACCTGGCACGACTGCGGACTGGGGTGGCTCCCTGCGGGGACTTCCCCGGCCTGATTGTCGCTCTCCCCGTGACAGCAGGGCCGGCCGCAGGCTGCCAGACAGGGTGCGAGTCGAGGAGAACCTGGACAAAGCGCTGTTGTCGCCGGCCACCGCATCGGCCACGGGAGCCGCGGTGCGAACACGCAGCCCTCCCTCGGCCACCCCAGCGCCGCGTCCCCCGAGAGCCGCGAGCGGCTGCGGTTGCTCTTACTGGCCTACTTTCCGGGCTACGTCAAAGCCAGGCTTACGGAGCCGGGAGCTGCGGCGAGGGCGGCCGAGCTGCTCCCGGTGCCAGCGGGGAGCGGGGGCTAATCTGGGCTTGGGGCCGCCCAGGCGGGCTGGCACACGGGCAGTGGGCAGCGGGACAGGGCCGGCGGTGCTGCCGTGGGGTTGGGAACGAGCACGGCCACCACGAGGTCCCCCGGGGCAGGGACCCACCCGAGAGAGCAAGGGCCGCTCCAGCGCCGGGGAGCTGCCGGTGCAGCCGGGCTCCTGCGCCCGGCGTCCCGGGAGGCCAGTGGGAGAGGGATGGAGTAAAAGGCAGATTTAAAATCAACAAACAAAATGCCTTTGGTCGCTGTTTTTTTGGGGAGTTGGGATTTTTTTTGTTGTTTCTTTTTTGTTATCTTTTTTTAATGCAGGCTATAAATAACCTGTAAAATATTTCGTCTGGGCTGTTTCTGCAGCTGAAACCTTGTCCCTCTGGCTTCCCAAGCTCAGGATGCGAGTATGAGCACTGGGGCTGTCATGGAGCAGCCCTGGATCCCTGGGGTGGATCCCAGGGGTCCTGTACTTTTGCTCATTGGGATTGGGGAATTTCCATGTCCTCATGGGCTGGAAAGGGTCGTCCCCAGAATGGGCCTGAGCTCCACTCCCTGGGGTGGGAGAAGAGCTGAGCACCACCCCCCGACCAGACAGAGGCGAGAGGCTCAGCCTCGCACAGTGCGGGACAAACAGGGCAGAGGAGGCAAGGCTGGGGTTGGAACGTCAGGCTCAGAAGTGCTTTTCCCAACCTGTCCCTTGCCGGGGACAGGGGTGGTCTCTGCTCCCCGAGTCTCTCAACCTATCAACCTATCTCAACCTAACCGGGGGCGCGCTGACACCCCGTTCCTCCCGCCGCGGTACCCGGTGCCCGGCACATCCCGGCCGCATCCGGGCGCCGCAGCGGTTTCCGTGGAGATGGCATCTCCCAAGCCCGCACCGCCCGAGCCGGGGGTTTCCATGGAGATGCCGTATCCAGCACGGCACAACCTGAGCCGGAGATTCTGCCGAGATGCTGTAGCCGGGACCCTCGCCCCGCAGCGGGGGCGCTCCCGGGAACGTGGGTGGCCGGGGCCCTCCATGGCTCGGGGGTGCCTGTGGTGTTACCCACCGCTCCTCACACCAGTTCGGTGACAGCGCTGGGACACCGATACCTGTGGCTCTGAACATCCTGGGGGAGCTGTCCCCAGCCTTGTCACTCTCCAGAGCGGGAATCCACTCACTCGGGCTGTGTTGTCACATTCAGAGTCTCCAAGAGATGGCGGGTCTCTGCCTGTACCCAGCTGCCTGGAGAAGAAAGGGGAAAATCCCAGTGTCCCCCGATGACTTTGTCCCTGCTGCCACCCTGCAGCTCCCACAGTGACATGTCAGGGTGGGATGTCAGTGACACCAGGTGGGAAGCAGTCATCGTGCTGCACTCCTGCACCAGGGGATCAGGTACCCAGCCGCAAACCAGCAGCATCCCAGAGCTGGGGCACACCTGATCGAGTTCCCGAACAGCCAGCTCATCAAAAACCTCCCAGGAGGGACATGGAGGGCCCCAAAGGGCAGGACTGAGGCCAAGCTGAAGGGTGAGCAGAGACAGATGTCCTCGTGGCAGGCAGCTGTGTGTACGTGTGCCCTGGCCAGTGTTATAATAGCAGCCTCAAGTGAGCACAGCTGCCACAGAGGTGGCACCTTCCATTCTGCACACGGCAGAGCTCTGACAAACCCCAAGCTCTTGCCGCAGAGACAGGATGGAGAAGCACAGGAGTGCTCCTGGGAACCACACTGGGACACGCTGGGACACACTCCTGCCCACTTGGTGCCTGTGGGAGATGTGGGGCTGGTTCAGCCCCATGTCCCTCCTTGCCTTAGTCCCCTCCATGCTCCTGCTCTACCTCTGCTCCCAACTGGACCTTCCTTGGCCACACTTGTCCTGCCCAAGCTAAGGCCATCTGGAGCCTCCATGGGGGCTTCTCAGCTAGCAGAGCAGCAGCAGCCAGGAGCCTCAGGGTGATGCCTGAGGCTGGGCATTGCTGGCCATTCCAGCCTCCAGCTCCTGGGGGGCCTCAAGCCCCCACACAGCCTGGCCACTGCCAGGACTGGCAGCAGCACTTCCAGCCTCCCCAGGCACAGGCTGTCAGATGCAGCACTGCGGTCAGAGCCCAGCTCTTTGTCTGCTGTGATAATTAGGAGCCCCTGGTGGCTACCAAGGCTGGACCTGGGAAGTTCAGGGCTGGGGGACAGATACTAAAGGAGCTGGAATCTGGCATGGCAGCCTGGGGCAGGCCCTGTTCTGCCCACAGCCAGCTACTGGCTCATGCTGCATTGAAAAGGGCTGGAGTGTAGCCAGGGTTCCGTGTGGGCATCCCTCTCACCCCTGCCAGCCCTGCAGGGCTCCTCACCTGCCTTCTGGGGCTCCCCTGGCACCCCAACTTCTGCTTACCCACTGTACCCTCCTCCCCTCCATCACTTTGCCCCTGCCCTAGCTGCCAGCTCTTCCCTTGGCTCCCAGGCACAACATGGTTCCTCCCTGCCTTATCCTGGTGATCCCACATTCTCACCCGTCAGTGGTGCCCTCCCAGCCCAGGGCTTCTCCTGGGCTGTGGAGGAGGAGGGCAGCAGAGACAGTTCGTGCCTGCTGACTCCTGTCTGTGCTGTTCACCGTCACCAATACACACTTCTCCAGCCAGTGAGGATGCCTGGAACGGATAAGGAGGAAGAGGCCAATCCCAAACTCCGTTGTATGGTCCGAAAGGAAGCCACTCAAAATCTCAATCCATGAAATTCCCCTCCTGAGGCACGAGCAGCCTTGTTTTGGCCCCAGCAGCTGGATTCAAAATGTCAGCCTCTGAGCTCATAACAGATCCAGTTTCTTACACAGGAGGTGGGACTCTGTCCCATGTCCCTCCTGAGCGCCATGTCCCTTGGGGAGCAGGGGAAAGACGCTGCAGCAGCAGCCTGGCCTGTCATGTGCCCCACTGTACTCGTGGCCTCCCTGCTCACCATTCCCTGTCCCTGACTGCCAGCAGGGAGGACAAGGCAGCCACTCAGACATTGTCACCTTCTTTCTGCACTGCCGCCCATGCTGCCAGTGTTTGTTGTCAGAGTGGAGACAGCCCATGGAATGTGGGAGGATGAGGGCTGCAGTTAGAGGTGACACCTCTCCACAGTGTCATTGCACCAGCCAAACCCAGGTAAGCTCTGCCCACCTCAGAGGGAGCAGCATGGAGGATCCTTCTTCAGAAAAGAAATCCAGTGAGAAACCTCCAGACCCCACAGAAATGGACACCCTGTTCCTCCCAATGGGACACCTGTCCCCTGGCTCCTCAGCCACAATCCCACCTTTCCAGTGGAAGCTGAGATGTCCAGGGCAGAACCAGCCCTGGACATGGAGGTAACATGGAGCACATGAGGCATCACCTCATCCCTCTTCTTCTGGTGCCAGGAACTGTAAGCCACTTTTGCTGCCATCAGCTGCCACCACCCTGCCAGATGAGAAGGCTCCACGATCCCAGCTTATCCAGAGATGCCTGCCAGCCTGGCTGGCACCAGCATGATTCCCAGAAGGGTCAGGGTCTCCCCACAGCAGCCTGGCAGGAGCAGAGTGTGCCATGCCCAGCTGGGTATGTTAGCCAACATGTTCTGGTTTCTGGTCAGGGAGTGGGCAGTGATGTGGACTCTGCCCAAAAAACAGTGGGGAGAGGAGAAATAAATAAAAAAAAAGGACACAAAATGGAGCACTAATTGCAAAAGCAGCAGCAACAGTACCGCAGGCCAGGTCAGAGATGAGTGCTCAGGCCCTGGTGGCCCAGGGGACCAGAGCAGGCAGGGGACACACAGGTCAGGGGCTGCCCTGAGCACCCGGAGGGCTCACAGGTGCCCCTGGACCTGCAGAGGTTGGCAGGAGTCTTGCTGCCCAGGACGGTGGTGTGGAGGAAATGCTGCAGTGAGGCAGCAGCTGGGGCTGCCCACAGCTGGGGGGTCCTGGGGAACGTGTCCCCAGGATGGAGAGGAGGTAAAGAGCCCCCATCTCCCCCTGCAGCACAAGGCCCAGCTTGATTCCCTTGAGGAATTACCGATGAGGGTTCCTTATCATATTTTCACTGCGACAGATCATTCCCATTGGCTTTCTTTAAGTTAAGTTAGTCCATGATTGGTACCTGATTAGCTCCACTCCCTGATGGAGAATGCCCCTTATTCCCCAGACTTTCCCATTTCCCTGGAACATGAGAGTTGCAAAATTTTTCACCACCACCTTTTAAAGTCCTTTGGTGCAAATTATTCCATCCTGAAGATTTTAAAGGTTCTAATTAATGGGGCAGGAGCAGTGGAGTGTTGGAGGATGTGAAAGTGGGATGCAGAGCTCTCCCAGTCAGCACCATGCAATCCTGGGTGTGATTCCTGCAGGGATGGGGTGAGGCAGCTGCAGGATGAGGCTGTTACTCAAACAGTCTGTTTTTAATTGCACCAGGATGCAAATAAGGCAGGTCTTTATGAACCTGGGGTCATATGCCCGTCTCAGGCTGTGTTAGCCTGGCTTTCTGACCGTTGCCCAGCCTGAAATGCCTCTTGGAGAACCCCGCTTGGAGAACCCACTGTCTAGCTGTTGAGGCAACAGTGGGAAAAGCTTCAATATAATGTGGAGAAGTGGAGTAATTATCCTCTGCAGGAAGAGCTTCCTCCCTCACGGCCTTCCTTGGTGGAGCCCTGGCTCTCTGCCTTCCCATGGTTCTGGCAGCCCCATGTTTCACCCTGCCACCCCTCACAGTGCTGTCTACGATTCCTGAATCTCATGCCCCAGAAGCTCTGCACTCTTCTTCACAGACCCCTGCCCCAAACCGCTCTCCAAGCCCCCACACTCCCAAAAGGGGGATGGGCCGTCCCCTGCCCCAGGCTGCTGTGGCCTTTTCTGCAAAAATAGAGCTCAATCTCTATGTAAGATGTTTTTTCCGCTCCTTAGGCACTGAAAAGGTTTGGGGCTGAGGCTGCAGAGGACCCTCCCGGCAGGTGACACCAGGGTGTGGCTGCCACCCCAGATGTGCCATCTGGGGGTGGCCACATCCTGGAGCCCGTGCCCACCTCCCGGAGGCCCCGGCCATCAACGCTGAACTAAGAGACTTTGCCATCGGATGGACCAAAGCGGAGGAGTAAACGTGTCCTGCAGGGGTGAGGACAGCACGGACCCGAGGGAGACCAGCAACGGAGCCCACGGGGGTCTGAGCAGCACGCCACGGCCGCCGGACGGTGATCGGCGCCCACGCAGGATCGCGCGCCGCGGTCACCGCGGCACCACCCCGTTCCGAGCCCATCCCGCAGCCCTGCGGGGCTCAGCCCCGAGAAGCCCCCGGCCCTCGCCCGCCCCCGGGGCCGTTGCACGCCGGAGCGCGGTGCCACCGCACGGGGACGGGGAACACCGTGGCGGCATCGCGCTCCCCGCCCCGGGACCAGCCGGTCCTGCCCGTCGCCGTGCAGCCCCCGCGCCGCGGGCCGGAGGGGCGAGTCCCGCCCCACCCTTCGAGTCGTGCAGGAGCGGGGACCCCCGCGCCC